>JASDQU010515289.1:25456-42762 GCA_032191745.1 Picea mariana | reverse complement strand
AAATACTTGATATAACATACCCAACCACCCAGGCTGGGTCATGCCACTTAAAAATTCCATGCTATGATACCATATTGTAACATCCCCAACCATCTATTGGGCTATGCCACGTGAAATAAAAATTTGAAACTGTATACAAAAATTTAAGCATACAAATAGTCTACAAATACATAGATTCATGCGGAATAATACTAGCAATACACATGCAACATACATAGGGAAAAAATGATAAAAAATGCATAAATACAGTTCCAACATGTAATTTAACACAGTTAATACTTATCGTTGATAGAAAGACCACCAACTGCGTACATACCTTCCATGTTCCTCCTAGCCATAGACCACAATGCTTGTAATCTTAGTAGTAGGTCACCCTCGAGCTGGGAATAAACTCCACTCGGGTAAATGAATATTAAGCCAGTCTAAGGTTTGGTAAGCAAAAAAATTGCTTGGTTGAAGGTGCCCAACTGCTGCAACTAGCATACAACCTCTCATTCCCCACATGCTTGTCCCACCCCAGGAAGTGTGTCCCTTATCTGCTGAACAGTCCCTCGCTGCCTCACTTCCCTTCTGGGGATTCAACAATAGGTTGGACAGTAAGTCTTAGAGCCCCGTAGCTATTTCCCAGTGCACCAGGGAACAATTCCGAGTAGCTTCTTTCCTAGAGAAAGCTACTCATGGGCCTGACAACCCGCTTCTTCGACATAGAAAAAATCTCACCTGGAGAGAATGCCTACGAGTCTAACAACCCACTTCTTCAACCACGGGCTTGACAAATCGCCTCTTCAACCTGAATTCAAACCATATTTCTCATTGTTCATAGTGCCAAGCTTCCCAAGTACCAGTCTCATGATGGCAATAATAGAGTTCAGATGGTAAGAGGGAATAATGGGAAATGATCTATCTCTTAAGCTATCAAGGCACATGTACGGTGATGGCAGCAATAGAGTTTGGGTAAGTTACAATGCTGGCTCAGGTAAGGTACATGTACACTACCCCTAACAGAGAGGTACCGAGTACAGCTCCAGGAGTATGTGAAAGAATAGAGGAATCATCGAACACATTAATGGTGAATGGGAAAATCTGTAAGTCTAATAAATGGAGGAATGATGACATACTCCTGGTAAAAAACGAAGGTTACCCCTCTCCAAGAATGATGAGAATATCCCTCCCCTGAATATTACATCACGATGGAGTGTAAGAGTCCATTGCTCCAAGAATGACGAGATCCCCTCGTGAATACACCAAGTTTCCCAAATATTTATGCATGTCCCCTACTGGACACTTGTCTTCATGAAGCTTCATGGGCTCCACTTGTAATTCGCTCCCTTCCCATAGAAACTTAGGATAACATAAAATTATATCCATACATTAGAATTTAGGAATAATAATATAATATTCCTTTGGGATTCAATCCCTCTAGCTTATCTCCTTCCTAGGCTCTTAGCCCTCTTTCCCTTTCTAGTGGAGTTTATCCCCCCATACTCATTTTTGGATCGGTCTGCAGTAGTGATGTACTTTATTAATGATATGTGTGTTTACATATTACAATAATAGACTCATTGGCCCTTAGCATCTAGGCTCTCTGGCCTGATAATCACATAATCCTTCTTGGCTATAATAACCTGGCTCACCAACCTATAAAACATATTTACATTTACATTTACAATTGGGGTTCAACCTAGGGGTTTTACATTCCCCTCCCCTCCCCTTATTTATGCACTATCCTCAGTGAATTATATACCATGTACAATTCAAAATTCTTCAAAGAGCTCCAAGCCTTTTTTATTGGAAACTTGTTGTCCACCTGATGCTCTGCTTTCAAGCACCAATTCTTGTATTCCTATTGTAGATGGAAGTCATTTGATCTATTCCATAGAGCTGCTTCAGGAAAGAATTCATCTCACTGTTCCATTTGACACACCCTCATTATGAAAACTACCATGCCATAAGCACTCCTGAGTTGCCTCTTCCTTATTGCACTCACCCTTCTAGGCTCAGGTATCGCTTCACTGCTACAAATTCCCTCAACAATCCATTTTGACAAGGATTTCACACATAAGGAGAGTGCCAACTTATCATTAGAAGCCCACCAAGGTTATACATTTATAGGGCTCCAATGTCTCTGTTGGAGGCAGGACAAAGGCCAAAGTGGAAAAGCACGACGTTTTTGGGAAAGAAAGCATGCATGAGCAAAGCAATAGCTGGAAGGAAGAACAACATGCACACATGCAAGGAAAGCAATAGCTGGAAGGAAGAACAACACATACACATGGGAGGAAGACCTAATGACAGTAGGGTTAGGGTTTTGGTAAGGTGTTGTAAACGAATGAAGAGCCCGAAATGTATAAATATAGATACTTAGGTATCATAGGGGGTTCATTTTTTATTATTGTAGTTACGCATGAGTCGACGCGAGATGTAATGTTTTATTGTAAGACCTATTTTGTATAAGCTGGTGAGCTAGAGAGGACGAGGGAGGGTAGATCTTGAGGGTTATATCGTAGGCTATGGAGACTGGTGCGATATAGTCCGCCTCATCTAAGATCTCACCCGACTGAGAAGAGTTGTAAGCAAGGGACGTTGTAGATGCAGAAAATAATATAATAAAAGAGTTGAGAGCCAAATCTTTGTGGACGTATCCCTAGGAGGGGGTGAACCATGGCAACATCCATGTTATGTGAATAATGGTTGCATATCTTATTGTCTGAAGAAACTATTATTATGTTGAATGAATGAGTTATTCTATTGCTTGTTTAAGTGCTTTTGCGATATTAAGGGAATAGGCCTATGGATTTACTACATAAGTTGTGAATAACAATACATTGCATTTACAAGCCATAATAATGGTTCAATATTTAGCTAGCTTATCTCACACTCAATACTAGGCTGTAAACACCTGAGTCTTACAACCACCCATTAAAGCTATCTCAGGTGAGACTGCACAGCGCATTTTGTGTGTTGCGTTGCCTTCTGGTTTACCAGGAGGGCCGATAGTTTTAGAGGCTTTGTTGGAAACCCGAACAGACATGAACCCTGGGTCAATAAACTTAGATAGAATAGAGGAATAATAACCAACAAATGGTTCCGTTGCCATTGGTAGGAACATGAGAGTATTAAGGAGGCAAGTTGAAGATCTGTCGGAGGCGGATCAAGAAAATGTTAGGGAAGAGACCAATGAGCTATTATAAAGGAATGTTGAGGCCGTGGAATCCCACAAAAGAAAAGATCGAAACTTGGTTGAGAACTAAGGAGCTAGAGTTTGCAAAAAAAGAAAATAGAAACCATAGACTAACACCTCGTAAATATCTTGAGAAATATGTGTTTACTGATTTACACAAAGTCTTTTTCTGTGATTTTCCTCATGTATTGCAGGAGTGGATACTAAAGTTGAAGGATAACCACACAAAAAACCAGATTCGACAGATAGAGTGGACCCCAATACAGATTGAGCAGCTTCAATAGGTGAACAACAAGTTCACCTGCGCAGTAGACTTTTGGCTTGACAATATTGTGGCAGGGTTTATAACAGAGTTTGCAGTCGACACAACAAAGTCGTACATCGCAACAGAACAAGAGTTTCTATGAGGACCCCGAAGAAGGTACATTCGATCACTGTATACTGCTATTAATATACTGGTGTATAACAAAGGTGTTATGACAATGGAGTCAGACAACTAAACTTACCTGCGTGCATGGGGGAAGGGGGGAAGCACTGACAGGAAGAGGAGAAATGCAAGGAGGAAAGGATAAGGGAAAGCAGGAAGAACCCTTGGACCCGATCATGATGGACGACGACCAGATCAAGTAGATCATGGCGACAATTGGAAAGACGCGTAGCGGAGTACCCTACCAATACAAGATGAATACCGAGAAGAGAGACGTGGCTGAGAGGGAAGGCTTGGCGAGTGAGAAGGAAGAGGTAGAGGATCTATAGACTGTGGAGCAGATTGAGGAAATCCCACGCGCAACATATGAGAGGAAGACGAGAGGTCCAAGAATAGGGAGAGAAGGTAGCAATTCTATCGATATCAATGATAGTGTGGAACCCATAAACCCATGTGCGACTAATACACCAAAGAGAACACCACCATTTAGACAACTGAAGTTATGAGGCAGTCAGACAGCAGGAAGTACATCCACAGAGGTAACAAAAGCTGGAGGATCCAGTTCAAGCAACACTAGTCAAGTATCTACACCACACGGAGGTAGTATTTCAACATTGAGAATGGCAGGACACGATCCCACCATCAGGTTACCAGAATTTTGAGGAGAAGCAGTAGAAGACCTTGAGAAGCACTTATTCATTTGTGCAAAGATCTAGGAAGCAAAACAGATCAAATATGAAGATACCAAACTTGCGCAGTTAGCGATTACGCTAAGAGACCATGCACTAGACTGGTATATGAGTTTAGACACAAACAGTGCCCCAGGGACGATAAGGACAATGGAAGACATTAAGAAGCTACTGATAAATGAGTTCCAGAAGCCGGAGCTCAGATGTTCAGTACNGTCTTTATGGGAGATTGATCAAAGATTCAAGCGAATGAAGGGAAAGTTAAAATATCTCATGACCGAGATGCAACATACGCACTTGTTTGTCAACTCACTACTCCCACACTTAAAATATCCATTGCGACAACAAAAGTTCTAGATGTAGACAGAGGCTTTGCAGGCAGCACTGCAACTAGAAGAAAACCAATACCAACAAACAGACCCAACTATTGAAGAATTGAAGGAGGATTTGAAGAATTTAATGTTTCAACTAAACCAGAATAAGAACAAAGAAAAACAAGAAGCTGTTTGGTGTACCACATGCATGATGTAAGGACACCATAAGAATGCATGTCCAACATTCACGCAGTATATGGCAGCAGGAGTGCCAAACCCGTTACCCAGAGGAGGACTGTGGTGTGAAGTCTGTAAGAAACCGGGTCATGACCCCTATCACTGCCCGATGATGCATAAATACCAGACAGTCCCAAAGAATTCATACTGCACCTTTTGCAAGTCAATGGGCCACAATGACAAAGATTGAAGAACTATGGATTTGATGCATGAAAGGACATCAGACACATATAGAGTGCAGACATAAATGGTGACAGGGAAAGCCACACCAAAGTTTAACCCAACTTCAGCTCCATACAACACTACGCAACAATAGTATAATACTGCGCAACAACCATACAATAACGCGTAGCGACAATACAATGCAACACAACCTCCATAAAATACCGCGAAGTATAATCATGCACCACAATACAATGTGTCGAGAGGAGACAGAGCAAGCTACATAGGTGGAGGACGAGCAAGAGGAGGTTTCAAATGAGGTAGAGGAATAGTGGTGTGTCACAATTTCCAACAACCGAGACATTAGGCAAGTGAGTATCCACTTCCACCAGCAACTTGTATGTATTGTCGCACATCGGACCACGATACAAAAGAATGTCCGACACTACTAGTAAAGATCCAGGAAAAGAGGAAGCATAACAACCATAATGTTAAGTGGATTTCCGTCGAAGCAAGGGATGAAGGATGAAACATTAATATAGTTACTCATGGAGGAGCTAAAATAGGGGACAACACTGCTCGAAAAGCGCCAACACAAAATCAATGGGTGAAAAAGAACGTCAAACCAAGGAAGCAATTCGACGCGCAGAAGGAAAAGGAGATATTTAAGCAAGTCAGACAAGAATTTCAAAAGGAAGATATTGCAACGACTTCAACTGCACAACCAAGTTCCCGGAACTTGCACGGAGGGTCTTTATAGAGACCATAGGCATAACCCAAGCAATAGAAATCAGAAAAAGGTTATCGGCGGTGTAGCAAGGTCTGCTTGTTAAAGTATAAACGATTCAAAGTAGCTGCCAACTCATTGATAAGATATTGGAGAACCTCTCTCTCAGAGAAAGGGAAGTCGGGGTGGCTCAGGTTACGTTCCAGGAGGCTATTATAGCCACGACGAGAAAGGAAATAAGCAGTAAGTCCAATTTTCCCATCTCAGAGCAGACTGGGGGCAATATCTTGTTGAAAGAATGGGAGCGAAATATATCTGAAGGCAGACAACAAGCTAAGGAGATAAGAAAATCTTGTGAAGAAACTTTCGGTTTGTTAGATGGGATGTGGTTGGGTTCTGATGGTGAAAGTAGAATTGAGATACTGGGTCGGATCAATACAGCCAAATATCTGCTAAATATCAAGGAAAGTGAAGAAAGAGAATTAGCCGAAATTTCACAAATAACCTAGACAGACATAGTTCAAATAGATAAATGGCTAATTAAACCAAGTATATTATTATGTTCTATCAGCGCCAAAGACCAGCAGGTGGAAGGAAGGTTGCCACAATTGGTGAAAGACTGTTATATTTTTGAGGCCAATAACCAAGCATAACCTTCTAAGCTGATATCACAGTTGGTAGAGAAGTGCATCATTTGCACGGAGCAGGCGAAGAGGTAGGTTTCCGGTACCAAATGAGGACAGAGATGAAGAAATGAAACGTTTTAACTCCTTTGATTGTAACTGAAAACCTCTGGAACGATTGAGGTTCCAACATATAAAATCTGTATAAATATACATTTTGTAGAAGGAAACTGGGCTGGACCTTTTTGATTAATTGTAATAGAGACTGTCTCTTTTCGAGAATTAATACAAAGCAATCCAGAGATTCCTAATTCTGTCACTACTGTGTTATGAGTTTGTTCTCTCTGTTATTTCATATTCATTCTTATTTCACTTATATACATTTGATGAAGGTTGCATTGCAATTTAGTAAAACTTCTACTGCAGTGATTAATATTTAGCTATCTATTGTTTACAGTTTTTCCTCTGTATCGGCTACTAGCATGGTACACGACCTGTGAATCTTTAGGTTGTCATATTTTATGCTTCATCGGACCATTTCTTATTTTATTTTCTTCTTCTGTTTATAGAGTGAGATTCTCCCTCGATAGGAGCCTTATTCTATAGACAACTTAATGTTTTTCCCATAATTCATACACCATTTATTTCAAATATAACACAATTACGGAAAAAGGCCTTTTGTTTGCATTTTGCTTTTAATATTGATTTCTAAAGTTCTCTTTTATAAAATCAAATTGATACAGCATAAAAACTTTCGGATTTCTTTAAATTTTTCTGTTCCTCTATGACTGTCCCTGTTGTAAGACAACCCAATATTGAACCCGGCTTGACAGATCAAACCCACATCGCTTTAAATCTCTTTGATACCATACTTAAAACGGCTAACACCCGGGTAGAACTTGAACGTTCATGGGCTGCAATTGAAAGGGATATAAACATCCAGGAACAGTTGGAAGCCAGACAACGACAACCTAGAAATCAACCCTAGCTTCCTTTCCCGAAGGTATACCCTCCTCCCTTTAGACATCTTACTAAATTTCAGATGCCTAGACACTGTACTTTTTAAAGCCTTAAGTATAGACTCTAGAACAACATCTTTTTGGCGCCATTACTGGGGATGAAGTTACGAAACCTTTTCCCTGGGAAGAACGACATATTTTCAAGTTTCACCCTTTGATAGTGAAAAAAGAGTGAGCACTTTATAAAGTCTTTTCTTATATTTCACTTGGAGACTCTACGTATAAGTAAGATGGCATCCGGTCGAAGGAATACCAGACAAAACCCAGAGAACAAGCAGATCACGCCTATTTCAGATCTCGAAAAAATACTAAAAGCTAGAAGTTCTCTTAAGCCGACTACTGCAGTCTATCAACTTAAACACCCACAACCCAAGACCAAAAGTTCTTGTGAACCTTAAACTTTGCACAGTACACCTCCCAAAACCACTAATTCATTTTTATTCAGCTCTGTGGTTAAAAGTGAAATCCTTCCGAAAACCTCTGTCGGACACAAAGGTAAAAACCTGGCAGTAAATTTATCAGCAATTGATATCCCTCTGACTCTCCTTTCAAACTTCGAGACCTCACCAAGTCTCGAAGAGTATACTATATACTCAAATATCACACCTACGGGATCCCCTGATTACGTCTCCTACAAATCCGAAGAGCTAAGTCCTCGCGTCTCCGTTCACTCATCCTCGCTTCTCTCATCTCTTGAAGAAGCTAAGAATCCATTTTTAGTCTTCCAGAACCTGCTATATAACACACCCTATCCCCATCAGGTAGTACCAATGGCGACCGTCGGAGGAGGAGCGGGGGGCCAAGCGCCTCCCCCGCCCCCCAGAGTTTTCACTAAAGTGGCTGTGAGATATGCACCTTTAGTTCTACCCACGCCTCTTCATGATCTTCCTGAAAATTATATAAAAAATTTACCAAAATTTACAGGGGAAGGGGACTTAACTGCGGCTGAACATATAAATTTCTTCGATCAGTTCACTGATATTCTAGGTCTGGAACACGAAGATGTTTATTTGAGATTATTTGTTCAAAATTTTGAAGGATAGGTACAAACTTGGTTTCGAAGCCTACCCGCAGGGTTTATCCTATCATACGATGCCTTATAAGATGCCTTTCTTAGACAATGGGGTGAGAGAAAGGACCACTTATGTTATCCAACTGAGTTCGGATCTTTAAAGAAAAGGAACTCAGAAACAGTTATGGAATTTATCCAAATATTTAATAAATTGTATAATAAGATCCCAGCCGAAGTCAAACCCTCCCAACCTGCAACCAAAGTAACCTTCGCAAGAGCTTTCGAACCTGACTTTGCCCTTCTCTTAAGAGAAAGGCGGGGGACTACCTTAACCCGAATGCAGGATGATGCTGTGGAAATATAGTCTAACATGATGGGCTCTGGTAAGTTGAAAGCTAGGATAAAAACGGGGAACAGAGAAACTAGACGTTTTAGGGAACAAGCGGGACCCTCAGGATCTAATAGATCTACATACGACAGAATGGATGATATGACTAGGGTAATTAAAGAATTGTCGGATAAGATTTCTAGAATGGAGCTAGACCAATCCAAAAGTGATCCTTTCGTTAAAAGAGAATTCAAAAGAAACCCCAACCCTCAAAATCAACAAAGGTAGATTAAAAATGAAGATCATAAAATCCAAACCCCTTTAAAAAATGAAAATTTTATAGGAGGAAATGACCTGGAATATTTCGAGGGACTTGAAGAAGACGTGACAAATTTGGGCGACGACTGCATTCAACCCTATGTAACTAAAGAAGATTATGAGAGGTCATTGAACACACCCCAATCGTTAAATGAAGAAGATGATATAAACAACAATGACTTCGTTGTATGTCAAGAAATGTTCGATTCCATGACAGCTAGGGTCCAATCGAAGTATAAATTGAGGTCTAAAAACAAACCTACATCGATTCCTCAACCAAAGAAAATTCTCCCTAGAGGTGAAATATATGTTCCTGCCCCGGAAGAGACTGAACCATCCAACAACAAAACAAAGGAGGCAGACTCGTTGAACCTCAAGATGAAAGAGGTTGAGACCCAAACAAAGGAGATCAAGATGGCCGATACACAAACACAGGTAATTAAGACCACGAGTAATAAATCAGCTCAGACAAATAAGTTGGAGAAGAGAGAGTCCAAGATTTCAACCAGAGAAACAGACAAAGGTGGTGGTTTTAGTGTCGAAAATGAGATAAATAGAATCAAAATACCTATCCGTCTGGTTGAATTAGCAAATAACCCTGCATATCGTAAACAGATCACCAAAGTGATAGGTTGTTCAAACTAAGAAATCCAATCCGACGTGATAAACTTGGAAGACGATAAGCCCAATATCACTTTTGGTCCACATTTCGAGGGTTCCAGAGACATCGTCGCTCCTTTCTACATCACCCTTAATGTGCATGATCGACTGCTGCATAACTACATGCTAGACTATAGAGCTTCACATAACATGATGCCCAAAACTATTATGGATAGACTAGGCCTCAATATCACCAGACCTTACAGAGATCTCTACTCTTTCGATTCGAGAAGAGTTAAGTGTATGGGTATGATAAAAGACTTAGTAGTCACCCTTGCACAAGTCCCAGTTAAAAGCGTCCCGATGGATGTAGTTATTGCTGATATCCCCCCAAAGTATGGCTTACTACTATCAAGGTCGTGGGGGGGTAAACTTGGGGGGTCCCTCCAACTCGACATGACTTACGCCACAATTCCTGTGTTTGGTGGACAACTTACTCGCTTATACAGGGAAACGAGGTTAGCCTATACAGTGAGCGATCCTCAAAATCCTAACAATTTTCCTGTTTACATTGCGGATCAAGATCTAGGAAATTGTATTTTGTCTTCTGATGATGGTCTAGATAGCTGCACAGAGGAAAATTATGTAGACGAGAAAGAATCCGAAAATATGCATAGCACAGGGATCTAGAAAATGTTTTTTGACGGTGCTTTATCATGTGAAGGAGCCGGTGTAGGAGTGCTTTTTGTGGCACCTGAAAATAGGTTTGTCGTCCCTTTTTCTTACAGGCTTCAATAGGATATAGACTACACTAACAATGTATGTGAATATGAAGCCTTAGTATTAGGATTGGAAGCTGCCAAGAAACTGAACATAAAGAACCTGAAAATATATGGAGACGCTGAGTTGATAGTCAAACAAATAAATCGACAATACCAGGCCAAACACCCGAGATTGAGAGCGTATAGAAATTGTGCCTGGGATCTAATGGAAAATTTCTTCTCGTCTATAAATATCCACTTCATACCACTCGCCGAAAATTTGCAGGCTGATTCGTTAGCCAAGGTAGCCTCTACTTTCGCTCCCCCCATAGCTTTTAAATTAAAATACCATATAGAGGTAAGGCACAGACCATCCATCCCGAACAACATACAACACTGGCAGGTTTTAGAGGATGATGAATAGATCAGAAAGTTCCTCGAAGCAGTGGGTGAGTTTTTTGAAACTCACATCAATCAAGAGAATCAAAATGATCACATGTGGATCATTCAAGAAGGAGAAGACCCTCAGGAGTTCCAAGAAAAAATTGCCAACCATCGCATGTTAGTTTTAAAAAATAATCAGATTCCAAAGGGACTAATCCCCCTGGAGAGACTTTTCGATCAAAATGACATGCCTTTAAAATCTACTCTTCAACCCCAACCAGAAGAGGTTGAAGATTGCGATATAGGGACAAAAGAAGAACCTAGGATGGTGAAAATATCAAAGTATCTTCCTCCCGAGGTGAAAGATAAGTATAAATATTTGCTTGCACGATATAAAGATGTTTTCACTTGGTCTTACGAAGAGATTAGGACTTACGACACTACCGTGATCGAACACAAGATACCTCTGAAGCCTGGTATCAAACCCTTTAGGCAAAAGCTTAGACAAATCAACCCTATCTTATTACCCGTAGTTGAAAGAGAAGTCAATAAGCTTTTAGACGCGAAAATAATAGTACCACTGAGATACTCTGATTGGGTGGCAAACCTAGTCCCGGTTAGAAAAAAGAGTGGAGAGATTAGACTTTGTGTTGATTTCAGAAATTTGAATAAATCTTCCCTAAAAGACAACTATCCTTTACCTAAAATGGATCACGTCTTAGAAAAGGTAGTCGGAGCAAATAGGATGTATATGATCGACGGTTTCTCTGGGTACAATCAAATTGCTGTAAACGAACAAGATAAAGAAAAAGCAACTTTCACTACACCCTGGGGTACATTCATGTATGATAAAATGCCTTTTGGTCTAATGAATGCAGGTGCCACTTTCCAGCGTGCTATGGATATTGCTTTCGTTGGCGAAATAGACAAGTTTGTAGTTATCTACCTCGATGATCTAACCGTTTTTTCTATGTCTGACGAAGATCATTTAATACATCTCAAACAGACTTTCGAAAAATCCCGCAGGTTCGGTCTGTCTTTAAACCCTAAAAAGTCTCACTTTGCCATGCGAGAAGGTAAACTCCTGGGCCATATTGTGTCCCGAGACGGAATTAAAATTGACCCCAGTAGAGTTCAAGCTATAGACACAATAAATATTCCTAGAAATGTAAAGGAAATCCAGTCATTCTTAGGAAAGATAAACTTTTTGAGAAGGTTTATCCCAAACTTTGCTGAAATTGTGAAATTAATCATAGGTATGTTAAAGAAAAACAACAAGGTAAAATGGACAGCAGAGGCCAAAGAATTATTTGCACGTATCAAGAGGGTTATAAGCGAGGCACCTGTACTGGCAAGCCCCGACTATCTAAAGGATTTTCTCATTTTCTCATTCGCTTCCGAGCACACCATTGCCGCGGTGCTCCTCCAGAAAAATGAGGAAGGTTTCAAACAACCGATAGCCTTTTTCAGCAAAAGTCTCAGAGACGCAGAACTAAAATACGATATAATGGAGAAACAAGCATATGCTATGGTAAAGGCATTAAAGTCTTTTAGGACTTATGTATTGCATTCCAAGATAATCGCGTATGTACCTACTAGCTCTGTAAAAGACATTTTAGTGCATCCTGACAGTGATGGCAGAAGGGGATGATGGATCACAAAAATTCAAGAATTTGATCTGGAAATAAAGCCGACGAAGCTGGTAAAGGGTCAAGGTTTGGCTAAACTCTTAGCTGAATCCAATTTCAGAGCCCTCGACATAAATAACATACAGGGATGTGGAGAATATGAAGATATGAATGAGCTCTATGAGAAAACAAGTGAAGTTAGAATCGAAGAGAAGTTTACATCCTCTAACTAGTACAAAAACATAGTATCCTACCTACTGACTTTGAAGTGCCCAAGTGATTTATCTCCATCCAAATCCAGAATTGTAAAACTACATGCAGTCAAATACTGTATATCTGAGGGAAAATTGTTTTGGAAGGACCCACTTGGCTTCCTGTTGGTTTGTTTGGTTGAATCTGAAATAGGGGAGGTCATAAGCGAATTCCATGAAGGAGTGTGTGGGGGACATCACTCTTGGAGAGAGACATCTTATAAAATACTGAGGGTAGGGTATTATTGGCCTAAAATTTTCTCGGATGTAAATTCCAAAGTAATGGCTTGCGACCCTTACCAACTGTTCATAGGCAAGCATAAAATCCTAGCATTACGTTTAGTTCCAGTCAAAACAAAGGCTCCTTTTCAGCAGTGGGGACTGGATTTTATAGGCGAAATTAGCCCCCATTCCAGCGCTCAACACAAATGGATCCTAACCGCCATAGATTACTTTACTAAATGGGTAGAGGCTATTCCTACCAAGAGGGCTACAGATTCGATGGTAATAGATTTCCTAGAAGAAAATATTTTATCTAGATTCAACTGCCCCTGAAAGATAGTAACAGATAATGCTCAGGATTTTAAATCTATGGCTATGATCAATTTTTGCCAAAAATACAACATTGTACTCGGCCATTCTACGACATATTATTCGCAAGGAAATGGACTAGCCAAGTCTTCGAACAAGAGTCTGATCAACATAATTAAGAAAGTGTTGAACGAGAATAAGAGATCCTGGCATGTACATTTAAAATATGCACTATGGGCAAATCAGATTGGCACAAAAAAAATCCATCGGCATTTCTCCTTTCCAAATGGTATACGGGACTGACATGGTATTACCTATAAAGTTGGCACTTCCCGTAATGAAACTATGGAAATATGAGAAAGAAGAACCAAACCATGTCACAAGGAGAGTAAAGCAGCTGATTGAATTACAACAACACAGGGTCGAGGTGGACGAAAGATTGCAAAAATATCAAGATGACATGAAAACGTTATTTGACTGTAAGACAAAAGACAGAGAGTTTCTTCCAGGTGATTTGGTCTTAAGATGGGATGATAGGAAGGAAGATTCGGCGAAACACAGTAAATTCGATCATATTTGGTATGGACCATTTAGAGTCGCAACTTCCGAAGGAAAAAATTCGTTTTTATTAGAAAATCTGGATGGTAAAATCTTCAATGCCCCTGTCAACGGGCGTTATCTAAAACACTACATGAAATAATTGGTTCTCCAAGGTTTTCCATTGTATATACCGGTTTCTATTTTCTTTCTATTTCATGATTCCCTTGAGGTAAGTTTTCAATTTTTATTAATTAGGTCAATATAAAAAGAGATAAGCAGTTTTCAAATACATTTAACTCTTTTAAAGGACACTCTTTGTGTTTATAGGATTTTGGTTTGCAAACTAAACGAACGAAGGGAGAAAACAGAAGGTCATGTATCAGAGATTTGCATTCACTGAAAACAGGTGACAAAAAAGGTTTTCAGTTATTTTAAAAATGGTAAGGTAAAGGTACAAACTCCTGAAAATTCTGTTCCTTAAGAAAGTAGAGATCTCCAAAACATCATAAAGGTCCCATAAATCTAATGTTTTTACTTAATTGATTATTAAAAAGTATAGTTACTTGCTCTGGATCCTAAGAATTTTAACTTAAAACATAGATAGGTGGTAGTTAAAACAAACAGAAAAATGAAGCATCTCTAGGGAAGGGTTTTCAAAAAAGCGGTTTTAATTTTTGACCCCTGCTCCTTAGCATACAAACATCTATCCGTCACGTTTCTTTCGATCTTCAGATTTGTCTTCTTAAAAAGCCAAATGTCTTTTCAGATTTATATACGTAGGGAGAAGAGATTATGTTTAAACTTTGAAAGCTGTAAGCGTGTTTTGGAAAGAAGGTTGGTCTTCACAACTCCTCAGTCTCTTACTAAACAAGTTATACATAGGTGGATCCTGACATTTCCAGGTCTTTCAACAGTTTCGAAGGGTTAAGGCTTACTCGAAGGAAAACCCCCAGAAAAATGTTTCCCCTTTTTATCCCTGCGGACCAAGGTGTTGTGAAAGTCAAAGGAAGGTTGGCACCGAGTAATGAAAGTAAGTTGACAGACCTACATTGCAAATTATTACGCAGATATCACCCCTCATACAATCTGATTGCCCCCGCTTCATATTCTAAAAAGAAGATTATAAGACAGATGATGAAAGGAAAGTCATATCTAATTGTACATCTAGTTTGAAGAGACGATGAAAGGAAATTCAGAAATGATTGCCCTCATCTCAGCATTTAAATGCATAAATACATTTCGAAGTGGTGAAAGGAAATTCAACAAAAAAGGGGCAGATAACTTCACCGGGGTACTGAACAGGCCAACTGGTAGTGAAGCAATATCTGAGATATCTGTAAGGATGTTATACATGAATTTCACTCGGCTCTGGTAATCAACTTTCTCGAGACTGGATCCACATCCTAAGTCCAGATGGGATTCCCCGATTAAAAAAATGCAATAAATTTCGTTGGGTGTAAGCCAAAAACTGCAAGATCTGTTGGATTTCCTAGAACTGTTTTGATTTGTCTTAATGCAGACCTAAACTTAGTAAAGAGAAAGAGAAAGTTGTGAAAGGGACTATAGCTGAGTGAGAGATATATTTGAGTATTGAAAATCCTTACAGTAGTGAAAGACAAAAATATTTTCTTCCGTCTGTTTATCTTTTCCCTAAACCAAGTTTCACAGAAGTGAAACCAGTGACTCCATTTACCCAATACAGGCACATGGTCTACTATTCTTCTTGCCTCACAGGAAAATGGGATCCCTAGTTGGAGCCTATGTTGGAGCTGCCTTTTTCATTTGGTTCAAATCTATTTTAAAAGTCAAATGTCGGTTCTTAAGTTCTTTTTCGCTTCGTGACATTCACCTACTAAAAATCTTAGTAGTCTCGACATGCAAAATAGTGGGGGATGTGATGTTTCATAAGTTACCACTTTTTATCGTTAAACAAAGGTTGTTGCTTTTTGTACCTCGAAATATCGCTCTTTAGAAGTTACAATTGATCCGAAAACGGATCTAGAAGCCTGATAGGGCTTGAAAAATGCTCAAAAATGAAAGTGCTCAGAATGCGATGAAACCTGTTCCATTGCGTCCGTCTTGTCTTCCTGATTTCAGCGGTATATTTACTTCGTCAAACGGAGTCCGTATGGAGAAGATATCGCGTTCTGTCCGAAAAGTCAAACAGGAAAAAAAGGGGATGACTGTACAATCCGTACAGTCCACGTGGCAGGGCCGTACAGCTGACGTGGCATGTCTGTACAGCTGACGTGGCAGGGCCGTACAGCTGACGTGGGCTAACCAGGAGGTGACACGTGGCAGACCGTACGGAGGACACGTGGCATCACCTGGACGCGACACGTGTCAGGTGAATTTGGCATTTTCGGCATCTAGTTGGACCAGTACGGAGGTGACACGTGTCACCACTCACAGGGTGACATGTGGCATGCTGACGTCATCATGTGACATGGCACGCTGACGGGGAAGACACGCGGTAGATGACTGGGCAGTACGGCAGATGACGTGGCAGCATGGCAGAGTGACAAGTGGCAGTACGACGGGTGATGTGGCACACACGTGGCACCCCTTCATTGGTTCGTTGGTTTGTAATGTAAAACTTGGTTTGGCTCGGCGGGGAATTGAACACGGGACCTCCGGGTGGCAACGACTTAACAAACTTGGACTAGCCACTCGGGCAACGGGTGGTGCTTATTATGTAGTCGACGTAAAATGTATTTGAATTTACACAAGGGTTCGTTGGGCGGCAAAAAGGGCCGGGGCCTAGCCCCAGCCCTCGGCGCCAACGAAATTAGCATGCGACCTTTCAATATGACTTTGGCAGGAGTTTAATACGCGCGGGTTGTTAAGTCGGTTGGCCCGTGGCCATATGTGTTACCACCATATGCGTGGGGGCCGTTACCTATGAGCGCGGGGAAGTTATGACAAATGGGCCGCGGTCCTATTCATTTGCAACGAGACCAAGTGCTGGAACGAGAAGGGGGGCTAGCGCGTAGCCTATGGGCTCGCGCTAAGCCCACGATAGCGCCATGTGACCAAGAAAATAGGGGCGCGTGCCCATGCAAGGGGCTGCGGCCCAACAACTATTGAAAAGTGGGTTTTTATATAGAATTTGGTTTATTTTTAATTAATTGTATCTATTATTAGCAGATTTTCTCCATTTTTGGGGGATATTGGGCATTTTTGGAGGCCAGATTCTTGGAGGAAGTTGGGGATGAGAAACCAACTCCTTTGCTATATAAACCAGGCCTGTTTGAGGCCAATGGACAGTCATTCAGAGCAGAGTTATGCTGTTGGAAAGCCAAGCCAAAGTCAGTTTGATGCAGGGAAGCCTTTGAGGTGGAAACGCTGTCGGATCGTTTATGGGAGCTTGGAGCATCAGTTTTGCATGCCGTTTCTTTTGCAGGGTTCTTGAGATCTGGTACAACAAGACCAGATCAGTCTTGTAGCCTTTGGGCATTGATGAGATGTAATTTTGAGCACTTGAGCAGAAATAAAGAAGCCTCCCCCACAAGGAAAAAGGCCCGGAGACGTAGGCAAACATTGTGCCGAACTCCGTTATCAACCTGTGTTCTTA
>JASDQU010515289.1:0-19717 GCA_032191745.1 Picea mariana | reverse complement strand
AAATACTTGATATAACATACCCAACCACCCAGGCTGGGTCATGCCACTTAAAAATTCCATGCTATGATACCATATTGTAACATCCCCAACCATCTATTGGGCTATGCCACGTGAAATAAAAATTTGAAACTGTATACAAAAATTTAAGCATACAAATAGTCTACAAATACATAGATTCATGCGGAATAATACTAGCAATACACATGCAACATACATAGGGAAAAAATGATAAAAAATGCATAAATACAGTTCCAACATGTAATTTAACACAGTTAATACTTATCGTTGATAGAAAGACCACCAACTGCGTACATACCTTCCATGTTCCTCCTAGCCATAGACCACAATGCTTGTAATCTTAGTAGTAGGTCACCCTCGAGCTGGGAATAAACTCCACTCGGGTAAATGAATATTAAGCCAGTCTAAGGTTTGGTAAGCAAAAAAATTGCTTGGTTGAAGGTGCCCAACTGCTGCAACTAGCATACAACCTCTCATTCCCCACATGCTTGTCCCACCCCAGGAAGTGTGTCCCTTATCTGCTGAACAGTCCCTCGCTGCCTCACTTCCCTTCTGGGGATTCAACAATAGGTTGGACAGTAAGTCTTAGAGCCCCGTAGCTATTTCCCAGTGCACCAGGGAACAATTCCGAGTAGCTTCTTTCCTAGAGAAAGCTACTCATGGGCCTGACAACCCGCTTCTTCGACATAGAAAAAATCTCACCTGGAGAGAATGCCTACGAGTCTAACAACCCACTTCTTCAACCACGGGCTTGACAAATCGCCTCTTCAACCTGAATTCAAACCATATTTCTCATTGTTCATAGTGCCAAGCTTCCCAAGTACCAGTCTCATGATGGCAATAATAGAGTTCAGATGGTAAGAGGGAATAATGGGAAATGATCTATCTCTTAAGCTATCAAGGCACATGTACGGTGATGGCAGCAATAGAGTTTGGGTAAGTTACAATGCTGGCTCAGGTAAGGTACATGTACACTACCCCTAACAGAGAGGTACCGAGTACAGCTCCAGGAGTATGTGAAAGAATAGAGGAATCATCGAACACATTAATGGTGAATGGGAAAATCTGTAAGTCTAATAAATGGAGGAATGATGACATACTCCTGGTAAAAAACGAAGGTTACCCCTCTCCAAGAATGATGAGAATATCCCTCCCCTGAATATTACATCACGATGGAGTGTAAGAGTCCATTGCTCCAAGAATGACGAGATCCCCTCGTGAATACACCAAGTTTCCCAAATATTTATGCATGTCCCCTACTGGACACTTGTCTTCATGAAGCTTCATGGGCTCCACTTGTAATTCGCTCCCTTCCCATAGAAACTTAGGATAACATAAAATTATATCCATACATTAGAATTTAGGAATAATAATATAATATTCCTTTGGGATTCAATCCCTCTAGCTTATCTCCTTCCTAGGCTCTTAGCCCTCTTTCCCTTTCTAGTGGAGTTTATCCCCCCATACTCATTTTTGGATCGGTCTGCAGTAGTGATGTACTTTATTAATGATATGTGTGTTTACATATTACAATAATAGACTCATTGGCCCTTAGCATCTAGGCTCTCTGGCCTGATAATCACATAATCCTTCTTGGCTATAATAACCTGGCTCACCAACCTATAAAACATATTTACATTTACATTTACAATTGGGGTTCAACCTAGGGGTTTTACATTCCCCTCCCCTCCCCTTATTTATGCACTATCCTCAGTGAATTATATACCATGTACAATTCAAAATTCTTCAAAGAGCTCCAAGCCTTTTTTATTGGAAACTTGTTGTCCACCTGATGCTCTGCTTTCAAGCACCAATTCTTGTATTCCTATTGTAGATGGAAGTCATTTGATCTATTCCATAGAGCTGCTTCAGGAAAGAATTCATCTCACTGTTCCATTTGACACACCCTCATTATGAAAACTACCATGCCATAAGCACTCCTGAGTTGCCTCTTCCTTATTGCACTCACCCTTCTAGGCTCAGGTATCGCTTCACTGCTACAAATTCCCTCAACAATCCATTTTGACAAGGATTTCACACATAAGGAGAGTGCCAACTTATCATTAGAAGCCCACCAAGGTTATACATTTATAGGGCTCCAATGTCTCTGTTGGAGGCAGGACAAAGGCCAAAGTGGAAAAGCACGACGTTTTTGGGAAAGAAAGCATGCATGAGCAAAGCAATAGCTGGAAGGAAGAACAACATGCACACATGCAAGGAAAGCAATAGCTGGAAGGAAGAACAACACATACACATGGGAGGAAGACCTAATGACAGTAGGGTTAGGGTTTTGGTAAGGTGTTGTAAACGAATGAAGAGCCCGAAATGTATAAATATAGATACTTAGGTATCATAGGGGGTTCATTTTTGATTATTGTAGTTACGCATGAGTCGACACGAGATGTAATGTTTTATTGTAAGACCTATTTTGTATAAGCTGGTGAGCTAGAGAGGACGAGGGAGGGTAGATCTTGAGGGTTAGATCGCAGGCTATGGAGCCTGGTGCGATATAGTCCGCCTCATCTAAGATCTCACCTGACTGAGAAGAGTTGTAAGCAAGGGACGTTGTAGATGCAGAAAATAATATAATAAAAGAGTTGAGAGCCAAATATTTCTGGACGTGTCCCTAGGAGGGGGTGAACCACGGTAACATCCATGTTATGTGAATAATGGTTGCATATCTTATTGTCTGAAGCAACTATTATTATGTTGAATGAATGAGTTATTCTATTGCTTGTTTAAGTTCTTTTGCGATATTAAGGGAATAGGCCTATGGATTTACTACATAAGTTGTGAATAACAATACATTGCATTGACAAGCCATAATAATGGTTCAATATTCAGCTAGCTTATCTCACACTCAATACTAGGCTATAAACATTTGAGTCTTACAACCACCCATTAAACCTATCTCAGGTGAGACCGCGCAGCGCATTTTGTGTGTTGCGTTGCCTTCTGGTTTACCAAGAGGGCCGATAGTTTTAGAGGTTTTGTTGGAAACCCGAACAGACATGAAACCTGGGTCAATAAACTTAGATAGAATAGAGGAATAGTAGCCAACAAATGGTTCCGTTGCCATTGGTAGGAACATGAGAGGATTAAGGAGGCAAGTCGAAGATCTGTCGGAGGCAGATCAAGAAAATGTTAGGGAAGAGACCAATGAGCTATTATAAAGGAATGTTGAGGCCATGGAATCCCACAAAAGAAAAGATCGAAACTTGGCTGAGAACTAAGGAGCTAGAGTTTGCACAAAAAGAAAATAGAAACCATAGACTAACACCTCGTAAATATCTTGAGAAATATGTGTTTACTGATTTACACGAAGTCTTTTTCTGTGATTTTCCTCATGTATTGCAGGAGTGGATACTAAAGTTGAAGGATAACCACACAAAAAAACAGATTCGACAGATAGAGTGGACCCCAATACAGATTGAGCAGCTTCAACAGGTGAACAACAAGTTCACCTGCGCAGTAGACTTTTGGCTTGACATTATTGTGGCAGGGTTTATAACAGAGTTTGCAGTCGACACAACAAAGTCGTACATCGCAGCAGAACAAGAGTTTCTACGAGGACCCCGAAGAAGGTACATTCGATCACTGTATACTACTATTAATATACTGTTGTATAACAAAGGTGTAATGACAATGGAGTCAGACAACTAAACTTACCTGCGTGCATGGGGGAAGGGGGGAAGCACTGACAGGAAGAGGAGAAATGCAAGGAGGAAAGGATAAGGGAAAGCAGGAAGAACCCTTGGACCCGATCATGATGGACGACGACCAGATCAAGTAGATCATGGAGACAATTGGAAAGATGCGTAGCAGAGTACCCTACCAATACAAGATGAATACCAAGAAGAGAGACGTAGCCGTGAGGGAAGGCTTGGCGAGTGAGAAGGAAGAGGTAGAATATCTCTGGACTGTGGAGCAGATTGAGAAAATCCCACGTGCAACATATGAGAGGAAGACGAGAGGTCCAAGAATAGGGAGAGAAGGTAGCAATTCTATCGATATCAATGTTAGTGTGGAACCCATAAACCCATGTGTGACTAATACACCAAAGATAACACCACCGTTTAGACAACTGAAGTTATGAGGCAGTCAGACAGCAGGAAGTACATCCACAGAGGTAACAAAAACTGGAGGATCCAGTTCAAGCAACACTAGTCAAGTATCTACACCACACGGAGGTAGTAGTTCAACATTGAGAATGGCAAGACACGATCCCACCATCAGGTTACCAGAATTTTGAGGAGAAGCAGTAGAAGACCCTGAGAAGCACTTATTCATTTGTGCAAAGATCTAGGAAGCAAAACAGATCAAATATGAAGATACCAAACTTGCGCAGTTAGCGATTATGCTAAGAGACCATGCACTAGACTGGTATATGAGTTTAGACACAAACAATGCCCCGGGGACGACAAGGACACTGGAAGACATTAAGAAGCTATTGATAAATGAGTTCTAGAATCCGGAGCTCAGAAGTTCAGTACATGAATGAGATGATCGAAATAAGACAGAAACCAAGAGAGTCTGTATGGGAGATTGATCAAAGATTCAAGCGACTGAAGGGAAAGTTAAAATATCTCATGACCGATATGCAACATAGACACTTGTTTGTCAATTCACTACTCCCACACTTAAAATATCCATTGCGACAACAAAAGTTCTAGATGTAGACAGAGGCTTTGCAGGCAGCCCTGCAACTAGAAGAAAACCAATACCAACAAACAGACCCAACTATTGAAGAATTGAAGGAGGATTTGAAGAATTTAACGTTTCAACTAAACCAGAATAAGAACAAAGACAAACAAGAAGCTGTTTGGTGTACCACATGCAGGATGTAAGGACACCATAAGAATGAATGTCCAACATTCATGCAGTATATGGCAGCAGGAGTGCCAAACCCGTTACCTAGAGGAGGACTGTGGTGTGAAGTCTGTAAGAAACCGGGTCATGACCCCTATCACTACCCGATGATGCATAAATACCAGACAGTCCCAAAGAATTCATACTGCACCTTTTTCAAGTCAATGGGCCACAATGACAAAGATTGAAGAACTATGGATTTGATGCATGAAAGGACATCAGACGCATATAGAGTGCAGACATAAATGATGACAGGGCAAGCCACACCAAAGTTTAACCCAACTTCAGCTCCATACAACACTACGCAACAGTAGTATAATACTGCGCAACAACCATACAATAGCACGTAGCGACAATACAATGCAACACAACCTTCGTACAATACCACGAAGTATAATCATGCACCACAATACAATGTGTCGAGAGGAGACAGAGCAAGCTACAGAGGTGGAGGACGAGCAAGAGGAGGTTTCAAACGAGGTAGAGGACTAGTGGTGTGTCACAATTTCCAACAACCGGGACATTAGGCAAGTGAGTATCCACTTCCACCAGCAACTTGTATGTATTGTCACGCATCGGACCACGATACAAAAGAATGTCTGACACTACTAGTAAAGATACAGGAAAAGAGGAAGCATAACAACCATAATGTTAAGTGGATTTCCGTCGAAGCAAGGGATGAAGGATGAAACATTAATATAGTTACTCATGGAGGAGCTAAAATAGGGGACAACACTGCTCGAAAAGTGCCAACACAAAATCAATGGGTGAAAAAGAACGTCAAACCAAGGAAGCAATTCGACACGCAGAAGGAAAAGGAGATATTTAAGCAAGTCAGACAAGAATTTCAATTGCAAGGACTTCAACTGCACAACCAAGTTCCCGGAACTTGCGCGGAGGGTCTTTATAGAGACCATAGGCATAACCCAAGCAATAGAAATCAGAAAAAGGTTATCGGCGGTGCAGCAAGGTCTGCTTGTTAAAGTAGAAACGATTCAAAGTAGCTGCCAACTCATTGATCAGATATTGGAGAACCTCTCTCTCAGAGAAAGGGAAGTCGGGTGGCTCGGGTTACGTTCCAGGAGGCTATTATAGCCACGAAGAGAAAGGAAATAAGCAGTAAGTCCAATTTTCCCATCTCAGAGCAGACCAGGGGCAATATCTTGTTGAAAGAATGGGAGCGAAATATATCTGAAGGCAGACAACAAGCTAAGGAGATAAGAAAATCTTGTGAAGAAACTTTCGGTTTGTTAGATGGGATGTGGTTGGGTTCTGATGGTGAAAGTAGAATTGAGATACTGGGTCGGATCAATGCAGCCAAATATCTGCTAAATATCAAGGAAAGTGAAGAAAGAGAATTAGCCAAAATTTCACAAATAACCTAGACAGACATAGTTCAAATAGATAAATGGCTAATTAGACCAAGTATATTATTATGTTCTATCAGCGCCAAAGACCAGCAGGTGGAAGGAAGGTTGCCACAATTGGTGAAAGACTGTTATATTTTTGAGGCCAATAACCAAGCAGAACCTTCTAAGCTGATATCACAGTTGGTAGAGAAGTGCATCATTTGCACGGAGCAGGCGAAGAGGTAGGTTTCCGGTACCAAATGAGGACAGAGATGAAGAAATGAAACGTTTTAACTCCTTTGATTGTAACTGAAAACCTCTGGAACGATTGAGGTTCTAGCATATAAAATCTGTATAAATATACATTTTGTAGAAGGAAATTGGGCTGGACCTTTTTGATTAATTGTAATAGAGACTGTCTCTTTTCGAGAATTAATACAAAGCAATCCGGAGATTCCTAATTCTGTCACTACTGTGTTATGAGTTTGTTCTCTCTATTATTTCATATTCATTCTTATTTCACTTATATACATTTGATGCCTTAAAACTTCTACTGCAGTGATTAATATTTAGCTATCTATTGTTTACAGTTTTTCCTCTGTATCGGCTACTAGCATGGTACACAACCTGTGAATCTTTAGGTTGTCATATTTTATGCTTCATCGGACCATTTCTTATTTTATTTTTTTCTTCTGTTTACAGAGTGATATTCTCCCTCGATAGGAGCCTTATTCTATAGACAACTTAATGTTTTCCCCATAATTCATACACCATTTATTTCAAATATAACACAGTTACGGAAAAAGGCCTTTTGTTTGCATTTTGATTTTAATATTGATTTCTAAAGTTCTCTTTTATAAAATCAAATTGATACAGCATAAAAACTTTCGGATTTCTTTAAATTTTTTTGTTCCTCTATGACTGTCCCTGTTGTAAGACAACCCAATATTGAACCCGACTTGACAGATCAAACCCACATCGCTTTAAATATCTTTGATACCATACTTAAAATGGCTAACACCCGGGTAGAACTTGAACATTCATGGGCTGCAATTGAAAGGGATATAAACATCCAGGAACAGTTGGAAGCCAGACAACGACAACCTAGAAATCAACCCTAGCTTACTTTCCCGAAGGTATACCCTCCTCCCTTTTTACATCTTACTAACTTTCAGATGCCTAGACACTGTACTTTTTAAAGCCTTAAGTATAGACTCTAGAACAACATCTTTTTGGCGCCATTACCGGGGATGAAGTTACGAAACCTTTTCCCTGGGAAGAACGACATATTTTCAAGTTTCACCCTTTGATAGTGAACAAAGAGTGAGCACTTTATAAAGGCTTT
This sequence comes from Picea mariana, assembly GCA_032191745.1. Taxonomy (NCBI): domain Eukaryota; kingdom Viridiplantae; phylum Streptophyta; class Pinopsida; order Pinales; family Pinaceae; genus Picea; species Picea mariana. Next base: position 12,136 of record JASDQU010515289.1, on the reverse strand, counting down.
TCTTATCTTTCACTTGGCGACTCTACGTATAAGTAAGTTGGTATCCGGTTGAAGGAATACCAGACAAAACCCAGAGAACAAGAAGATCACGCCTATTTCAGATCCTGAAAAAATACTAAAAGCTAGAGGTTCTCTTAAGCTGACTACTGCAGTCTATCAACTTAAACACCCGCAACCCAAGACCAAAAGTTCTTGTGAATCTTCAACTTTGCATAGTACACCTCCCGAAACCACTAATTCATTTTTATTTGGCTCTGTGGTTAAAAGTGAAATCCTTTTGAAAACCTCTGTCGGACACAAAGGTAAAAACCTGGCAGTAAATTTATCAGCAATTGATATCCCTCCGACTCTCCTTTCAAACTTCGGGACCTCACCAAGTCTTGAAGAGTATACTATATACTCAAATCTCACACCTGCGGGATCCCCTGATTACATCTCCTGCAAATCCGAAGAGCCAAGTCCTCGTGTCTCCGTTCACTCATCCTCGCTTCTCTCATCTCCTGAAGAAGCTAAGAATCCGTTTTTAGTCTTCCAGAACCCGCTATATAACACACCCTATCCCCGTCAGGTAATACCAATGGTGACCACCAGAGGAGGAGCGGGGGGCCAAGCGCCTCCCCCGCCCCCCAGAGTTTTCACTAAAGTGGCTGCGAGATATGCACCTTTAGTTCTACCCGCGCCTCTTCATGATCTTCCTGAAAATTATATAAAAAATTTACCAAAATTTACAGGGGAAGGGGACTTAACTGCGGCCGAACATATAAATTTCTTCGATCAGTTCGCTGATATTCTAGGTCTGGAAGACGAAGATGTTTATTTGAGATTATTTGTTCAAAATTTTGAAGGATAGGTACAAACTTGGTTTTGAAGCCTACCCGCAGGGTTTATCCTATCTTACGATGCCTTATAAGATGCCTTTCTTAGACAATGGGGTGAGAGAAAGGACCACTTATGTTATCTAACCGAGTTCATATCTTTAAAGAAAAGGAATTCAGAAACAGTTATGGAATTTATCCAAATATTTAATAAACTGTATAATAAGATCCCAGCCGAAGTCAAACCCTCCCAACCTGCAGCCAAAGTAACCTTCGCAGGAGCTTTCGAACCTGACTTTGCCCTTCTCTTAAGAGAAAGGTGGGGGACTACCTTAACCTGAATGCAGGATGATGCTGTGGAAATATAGTCTAACATGATGGGCTCTGGTAAGTTGAAAGCTAGGATAAAAACAGGGAACAGAGAAACTAGACATTTTAGGGAACAAGCGGGACCCTCAGGATCTAATAGATCTACATACGACAAAATGGATGATATGACTAGGGTAATTAAAGAATTGTCAAATAAGATTTCCAGAATGGAGCTAGACCAATCCAAAAGTGATCCTTTCATTAAAAGAGAATTCAAAAGAAACCCCAACCCTCAAAATCAACAAAGGCGGGTTAAAAATGAAGATCATAAAATCCAAACCCCTTTAAAAAATGAAAATTTTATAGGAGGAAATGACCTGGAATATTTCGAGGGACTTGAAGAAGACGTGACAAATTTGGGCGACGACTGCATTCAACCCTATGTAACTAAAGAAGATTATGAGAGGTCATTGAACACACCCCAATCGTTAAATAAAGAAGATGATATAAACAACAATGACTTCGTTGTATGTCAAGAAATATTCGATTCCATGACAGCTAGGGTCCAATCGAAGGATAACATGAGGTCTAAAAACAAACCTACGTCGATTCCTCAACCAAAAAAAATTCTCCCTAGAGGTGAAATATATGTGCATGCCCCGGAAGAGACTGAACCATCCAACAACAAAACAAAGGAGGCAGACTCGTTGAACCTCAAGATGAAAGAGGTTGAGACCCAAACAAAGGAGATCAAGATGGACGATACACAAACACTGGTAATTAAGACCACGAGTAATAAATCAGCTCAGACAAATAAGTTGGAGAAGAGAGAGTCTGAGATTTCAACCAGAGAAACAGACAAAGGTGGTGGTTTTAGTGTCGAAAATGAGATAAATAGAATCAAAATACCTATCCCTCTGGTTGAATTAGCAAAGAACCCTGCATATCGTAAACAGATCACCAAAGTGATAGGTTGTTCAAACCAAGAAATCCAATCCGACGTGATAAACTTGGAAGATGATAAGCCCAATATCACTTTTGGTCCACATTTCGAGGGTTCCAGAGACATCGTCGCTCCTTTCTACATCACCCTAAATGTGCATGATCGACTGCTGCATAACTACATGCTAGACTCTAGAGCTTCACATAACGTGATGCCCAAAACTATTATGGATAGACTAGGCCTCGAGATCACCAGAACTTACAGAGATCTCTACTCTTTCGATTTGAGAAGAGTTAAGTGTATGGGTATGATAAAAGACTTAGTAGTCACCCTTGCACAAGTCCCAGTTAAAAGCGTCCCAATGGATGTAGTTATTGCTGATATCCCCCCAAAGTATGGCTTACTACTATCAAGGTCATGGGGGGGTAAACTTGGGGGGTCCCTCCAACTCGACATGACTTACGCCACAATTCCTGTGTTTGGTGGACAACTTACTCGGTTATACAGGGAAACGAGGTTAGCCTATACAGTGAGCGATCCTCAGAATCCTAACAATTTTCCCGTTTACATTGCGGATCAAGATCTATGAAATTGTATTTTGTCTTTTGATGATGGTCTAGATAGCTGCACAGAGGAAAATTATGTAGATGAGAAATAATCCGAAAATATGCATAGCACAGGGATCTAGAAAATGTTTTTTGACGGTGCTTTATCATGTGAAGGAGCCGGTGCAGGAGTGCTTTTTGTGGCACCTGAAAATAGGTTTGTCGTCCCTTTTTCTTACAGGCTTCAATAGGATATAGACTACACTAACAATGTATGTGAATATGAAGCCTTAGTATTAGGATTGGAAGCTGCCAAGAAACTGAACATAAAGAACCTGAAAATATATGGAGACGCTGAGTTGATAGTCAAACAGATAAATCGACAATACCAGGCCAAACACCCGAGATTGAGAGCGTATAGAAATTGTGCCTGGGATCTAATGGAAAATTTCTTCTTGTCTATAAATATCCACTTCATACCACGCGCCGAAAATTTGAAGGCCGATTCGTTAGCCAAGGTAGCCTCTACTTTTGCTCCCCCCATAGATTTTAAATTAAAATACCATATAGAGGTAAGGCACAGACCATCCATCCCGAACAACATACAACACTGGCAGGTTTTCAAGGATGACGAATAGATCAGAAAGTTCCTCGAAGCAATAGGTAACTTTTTTGAAACTCACATCAATCAAGAGAATCAAAATGATCACATGTGGATCATGCAAGAAGGAGAAGACCCTCAAAAGTTCCAAGAAAAAATTGCCAACCATCGCATGTTAGTTTTGAAAAATAATCAGATTCCAAAGGGACTAATCCCCCTGGAGAGACTTTTCGATCAAAATGACATGCCTTTAAAATCTACTCTTCAACCCCAACCAGAAGAGGTTGAAGATTGCGATATAGGGACAAAAGAAGAACCCAAGATGGTGAAAATATCAAAGTATCTTCCTGCTGAGGTGAAAGATAAGTATAAATATTTGCTTGCACGATATAAAGATGTTTTCACTTGGTCTTACGAAGAGCTTAGGACTTACGACACTACCGTGATCGAACACAAGATACCTCTGAAGCCTGGTATCAAACCCTTTANTGAGATACTCCGATTGGGTGGAAAACCTAGTCCCGGTTAGAAAAAAGAGTGGAGAGATTAGACTGTGTGTTAATCTTCCCTAAAAGACAACTATCCTTTACCTAAAATGGATCACGTCTTAGAAAAGGTAGTCGGAGCAAATAGGATGTCTATGATCGACGGTTTCTCTGGGTACAATCAAATTGCTGTAAACGAACAAGATAAAGAAAAAACAACTTTCACTACACCCTGGGGTACATTCATGTATGATAAAATGCCTTTTGGTTTAATGAATGCAGGTGCCACTTTCCAGCGTGCTATGGATATCGCTTTCATTGGCGAAATAGACAAGTTTATAGTTATCTACCTCTATGATCTAACCATTTTTTCTATGTCTGACGAAGATCATTTAATACATCTCAAACAGACTTTCGAAAAATGCCGCAGGTTCGGTCTGTCTTTAAACCCTAAAAAGTCTCACTTCGCCATGCGAGAAGGTAAACTTTTGGGCCATATTGTGTCCCGAGACGGAATTAAAATTGAGCCCAGTAGAGTTCAAGCTATAGACACAATAAATATTCCTAGAAATGTAAAGGAAATCCAGTCATTCTTAGGAAAGATAAAATTTTTGAGAAGGTTTATCCCAAAGTTTGCTGAAATTGTGAAATTAATCATAGGTATGTTAAAGAAAAACAACAAGGTAAAATGGACAGCAGAGGCCAAAGAATTGTTTGCACGTATCAAGAGGGTTATAAGCGAGGCACCTGTACTGGCAAGCCCCGACTATCTAAAGGATTTTCTCATTTTCTCATTCGCTTCTGAGCACACCATTGCCACGGTGCTCCTCTAGAAAAATGAGGAAGGTTTCAAACAACCGATAGCCTTTTTCAGCAAAAGTCTTAGAGACACAGAACTAAAATACGATATAATGGAGAAACAAGCATATGCTACGGTAAAGGCATTAAAGGCTTTTAGGACTTATGTATTGCATTCCAAGATAATCACGTATGTACCTACTAGCTCTGTAAAAGACATTTTAGTGCATCCTGACAGTGATGGCAGAAGGGGATGATGGATCGCAAAAATTCAAGAATTTGATCTGAAAATAAAGCCGACGAAGCTGGTAAAGGGTCAAGGTTTGGCTAAACTCTTAGCTGAATCCAATTTCAGAGCCCTCGGCATAAATAACGTACAGGGATGTGGAGAATATGAAGATATGAATGAGATCTATGAGAAAACAAGTGAAGTCAGAATCGAAGAGAAGTTTACATCCTCTAACTGGTACAAAAACATAGTATCCTACCTATTGACTTTGAAGTGCCCAAGTGATTTATCTCCATCCAAATCCAGAATTGTAAAACTACATGCAGTCAAATACTGTATATCTGAGGGTAAATTGTTTTGGAAGGACCCACTTGGCTTCCTGTTGGTTTGTTTGGTTGAATCTGAAATAGAGGAGGTCATAAGCGAATTCCATGAAGGAGTGTGTGGGGGACATCACGCCTGGAGAGCGACAGCTTATAAAATCCTGAGGTTAGGGTATTATTGGCCTAAACTTTTCTTGGATGTAAATTCCAAAGTAATGGCTTGCGACCCTTGCCAACTGTTCATAGGCAAGCATAAAATCCCAGCATTACGTTTGGTTCCAGTCAAAACAGAGGCTCCTTTTCAGCAGTGGGGACTGGATTTTATAGGCGAAATTAACCCCCATTCCAGCGCTCAACACAAATGGATCCTAACCACCACAGATTACTTTACTAAATGGGTAGAGGCTATTCCTACCAAGAGGGCTACAGATTCGATGGTAATAGATTTCCTAGAAGAAAATATTTTATCTAGATTCAACTGCCCCCGAAAGATAGTAACAGATAATGCTCAGGCTTTTAAATCTATGGCTATGATCAATTTTTGCCAAAAATACAACATTGTACTCGGCCATTCTACGACATATTATCCGCAAGGAAATGGACTAGCCAAGTCTTCGAACAAGAGTCTGATCAACATAATTAAGAAAGTGTTGGACGAGAATAAGAGATCCTGGCATGTACATTTAAAATATGCACTATGGGAAAATCGGATTGGCACAAAAAAAATCCATCGACATTTCTCCTTTCCAGATGGTATACGGGACTGACATGGTATTACCTATAAATTTGGCACTTCCCGTAATGAAACTATGGAAAGATGAAAAAGAAGAACCAAACCACGTCACAAGGAGAGTAAAGCAGCTGATTGAATTACAACAACATAGGGTCGAGGTGGACGAAAGATTGCAAAAATATCAAGATGACATGAAAACGTTATTTGACCATAAGACAAAAGACAGAGAGTTTCTTCCAGGTGATTTGGTCTTAAGATGGGATGCTAGGAAGGAAGATTCGGCGAAACACGGTAAATTCGATCATATTTGGTATGGACCATTTAGAGTCGCAACTTCCGAAGAAAAAAATTCGTTTTTATTAGAAAATCTGGATGGTAAAATCTTCAACGCCCCTGTCAATGGGCGTTATCTAAAACACTACATGAAATAATTGGTTCTCCAAGGTTTTCCATTGTATATACCGGTTTCTATTTTCTTTCTATTTCATGATTCCCTTGAGGTAAGTTTTCAATTTTTATTAATTAGGTCAATATAAAAAGAAATAAGCAGTTTTCAAATACATTTAACTCTTTTAAAGGACACTCTTTGTGTTTATAGGATTTTGGTTTGCAAACTAAACGAACGAATGGAGAAAACAGAAGGTCATGTATCGGAGATTTGCATTCACTGAAAACAGGTGACAAAAAAGGTTTTCAGTTATTTTAAAAATGGTAAGGTAAAGGTACAAACTTCTGAAAATTCTGTTCCTTAAGAAAGTAGAGATCTCCAAAACATCATAAAGGTCCCATAAATCTAATGTTTTTACTTAATTGATTATTAAAAAGTATAGTTACTTGCTCTGGATCCTAAGAATTTTAACTTAAAACATAGATAGGTGGTAGTTAAAGCAAACAGAAAAATGAAGCATCTCTGGGGAAGGGTTTTCAAAAAAGCGGTTTTAATTTTCGACCCCTGCTCCTTAGCATACAAACATCTATCCGTCACCTTTCTTTCGGTCTTCAGATTTGTCTTCTTAAAAAGCCAAATGTCTTTTCAGATTTATATACGTAGGGAGAAGAGATTATGTTTAAACTTTGAAAGCTGTAAGCGTGTTTTGGAAAGAAGGCTGGTCTTCACAACTCCTCGGTCTCTTACTAAACGAGTTATACATAGGTGGATCCTGACGTTTCTAGGTCTTTCAATAGTTTCGAAGGGTTAAGGCTTACTCGAAGGAAAACCCCCAGAAAAATGTTTCCCCTTTTTATCCCTGCGGACCAAGGTGTTGTGAAAGTCAAAGGAAGGTTGGCACCGAGTAATGAAAGTAAGTTGACAGACCTACATTGCAAATTATGACGCAGATATCACCCCTCATACAATCTGATTGCCCCCGCTTCATATTCTAAAAAGAAGATTATAAGACAGATGATGAAAGGAAAGTCATATCTAATTGTACATCTAGTCTGAAGAGACGATGAAAGGAAATTCAGAAATGATTGCCCTCATCTTAGCATTTAAATGCATAAATACATTTTGAAGTGGTGAAAGGAAATTCAACAAAAAAGGGGCAGATAACTTCATCAGGGTACTGAAAAGGCCCGCTGGCAGTGAAGCAATATCTGAGATATCCGTAAGGCTGTTATACATGAATTTCACTCGGCTCTGGTAATCAACTTTCTCGAGACTGGATCCACATCCTAAGTCCAGACGGGATTCCCTGATTAAAAAAATGCAATAAATTTCGTTGGGTGTAAGCCAAAAACTGCAAGATCTGTTGGATTTCCTAGAACTATTTTGATTTGTCTTAATGCAGACCTAAACTTAGTAAAGAGAAAGAGAAAGTTGTGAAAGGGACTGTAGCTGAGTGAGAGATATATTTGAGTATTGAAAAGCCTTACAGTAGTGAAAGACAAAAATATTTTCTTCCGTCTGTTTATCTTTTCCCTAAAGCAAGTTTCACAGAAGTGAAACCAGATTTACCCAATACAGGCACGTGGTCTACTGTTCTTCCTGCCTCACAGGAAAATGGGATCCCTAGTTGGAGCCTATGTTGGAGCTGCCTTTTTCATTTGGTTCAAATCTATTTTAAAAGTAAAATGTCGGTTCTTAAGTTCTTTTTCGCTTCGTGACATTCACCTACTAAAAATCTCAGTAGTCTCGACATGCGAAATAGTGGGGGATGTGATGTTTCATAAGTTACCACTTTTTATCGTTAAACAAAGGTTGTTGCTTTTTGTACCTCGGAATATCTCTCTTCAGGAGTTACAATTCACCAGATTTACAAACCCCGATGTGTGAGGTTGCGAAAAGTCTTAAAAGCTTACCTCAGGTGAAAGCTAAGAGTAAGACCATGTAAAACCTAGTCAAGTGATGTTATAATTTCGCATCTCGGCGTTCACTCTCTCCTAAAACATTACCGCTAAAACTCTAAAAGATGAAGCCACAAAAATTTTACCTAAGTAACCCAGGTTAGAGTCAGGGTTGTTTAGTTTTGACCATAATTTAAGTTTCTCGGGATTTCACGACTCGGCATACATTCCTCCCGGAAACTATACCTTCGAAGTCTCGAGCCGCGAAGTTGCGATATAAATTAAAGCATAATCAATTAAAACACTTAATCCTAGTTACGTCCTTGCTTAATTAAATCTAATCATCACAATCTCAGGTTTTAGAGGCTCGAAAGGTTAGAGTTAAAAGTCTCGATACGACGAATGCCGAAATGTTGATTTAAATCCTGATTAAGGAAGCCAAGCTAGAATAATCAATGTTTAATGCAAATAATAATAATGCACAGTTTATGAGGTAATTTCAAATGTTCCTTGCGCCAGCTTGTTCCACGAACCATCGAAATTTATGGCATTAATTGGAAGTAAGGCGAAATGACAAAGTAAGGATATGGTTTTTATTGCCAAAATCTATATCTAAATATGATTGGACCATTTTGTTCGTAAGGACATCGATATGTTAAATGGTTGAAGATATAGATCTGTTGCTTCCTATTTTATTCATAAAGTTCATTTCTATCTCGCACAAAGAATTTTTTCTCAGTAAGCTAACTTCTATATGTATACGCATTTTTATTGCAGAAGAGCTAAGTTACAATCTCCTGTCATGGCCCCGCGAAAAGCATCCAAGGCAAGCGCTGAGGTTTCAGGACAAGGTTCTGATAATGTTTCGGACACTTCACCTCGAAGCATTGATTCCGTATGAACCTGGTCATATGTCTCAGAGGTTTTGCAATCAGAGTTGGTGAACTGTTCGAATGATTCCAGTGACAACGAGACAGATGACATGACTACCAAATATAAGATCATCGTCCAGGCATAGATGCACAAAGTAGCGGCTAGGCCACGTCTTCTGCCTTACTATGACATGATCCAATGGGTGCTAGATCATGTAGACATCCCTACTAGAACCATCATCAATGAGCAGAAGGTCATTGTTGGGACCTTTAGACCAGAAAGCTTACAGGTTATGTACAATTTGCCACCCATGTCGAACTTCACATACAATGCAGAGTTTCTAGAGGATTTTAAAAGGAAGGAATGTGAACAATATGGCAAAAGATTATCTGATTTGATCAAGGATTGGGTCTCACACCCAACGAAGTTCAGGGTAGTTAGCAATGGAATTTATTCCATATCTTCTTTGGAACCACAGTTCAAATACGTAGCGATGATGACATGTTAATTGTATGGGAGGGAAGACACCGCACATTTTTTCCTCCCATGGGTGCCTCTGATGAACACCGTAGCAGAAGGCTATTCTTTCGACTGGGCAAAACTGTTGTCCGATAGTTTGACTAGTTGGATTACAGAATATCGAACGCAGAAAGCGAGCCGGAAAGCTGCTTCATTCTTTATGTCCGCATACCTCATGGACGCAATATGTTCCATGACGCATTTTCCCTTGATGAATTGGAGTTGGGATCCATTGGATGCTGAGCTAGTCCATGTATACCATTCTAAGCTTTGGGAGGACAAGGCCTCATATTTTATATATGAAATCTTCAATTGGGTAATGGTACCGATGTATGTCGCCATCTTCGGTAATCCACCGCCCCGTATCTTAGATAGCATTACGACCAATTTGAGAAGGGTGGTCGACTGGTACGTGGAGGAAGAGTTTTCATACCTCAGGGTTTTTGGCGCTTCTGTCCCTCCACACGCTCTACCATTATTTATACCCGATAGGTTGGCCTGTCGCGAGGTTTCCATGCAAACTGTGATTGGTGGCATAAGTAAAGAGCTGAAGGGGTTTTCAAAGAAGGTATGGCCACCTTTCCCCATTCATTTAAACACCTATTCTTTATTAGATTTCGGGCATGCAAAGGCCGAAACAACAGCCTTAGAAGATATAAAATTAGTCAATATTGAATTCAAGAAACACGACCCACAGAGGGTCGTGAGTAATCACTTAGCTAGCTGTGGCCTTAAAAGGTTTGAGCACGAGAATTCACCTCATGATGATATTTTCCGAGGCATGAGATTGTATGCCGAGGTTTTGGCTCGAATATAAGCCCTGTCACCCAAAGAGAGGGCTGAGGTTTTCAAGTTCCAAGAACATAGGCGGAGCTACCTTCCCCCAGTATTATGGGGTGAAAATCCAACGACCTTAGAGGTGCAGAAAACAAAGGCCGAAGGCTTCAAAGATTCAACACCCAGCCAAGAAGAACAATAGGATAAATAAGAGCAAGCCGAGGGCCCGAAATAGGAAGTCGAGGCTTTCGATTCTCCAAGCGATCCAACTTCGGTCATTACTCCAGGGAAATCATCTAAACAGGTCAGTAATCCCATTGTTTCTGTTACTCCCCTGCAGTCGATAAAGGGAATACCAGACACAGGTTGGATTTTTGGTGAAGAATTAACACCCATATCAGTGGAAGAGCTACCTCCGAATGAATTCTTCTTTGATAAGAAGAGAAAGGTGGTCGTGAGACAAGAAATCTACCAAGAGGCAGGTACTGTATCCAAGAAATTTAAAATTATAATCGATGGAAGAACCATGAAAAAAGAAGAATTTGCAACCCAAATAGCAGGAACATTGGGTGCTTTCGCTACGGCAAACCAATATTCGGTCGGGACCTTAAAAGAGTAGCTGAAGCGAAAAAATTGTCTAATCAAGACATTAGAGGCCAAACTAGCTACAACAGAGGCTGCTGCCAAAGATCAGGAGAATGCAACTTTGTAACAAGCTAGAATAGATGATCAAAATCAAATCGAGCGGCTCAAAGTTGATCTCGAACAGTCACAGCTGATGGTTCAGATGAGTTAGATATAGATAGTCCAACAAGGAGAATTGATAGAGCAGCTTCAGGCCAAATTAGAGTTAGTCGAAATCCAGGTAATCGATATCAGGATACTTCAATCCCAAGAAATAGAAATAAGAAAAAGGTTATCGGCAGCGTAGCAAGGTCTGCTTGTTAAAGTAGAAATGATTCAAGGTAGCTGCCAACTCATTGATCAAATATTGGAGAACCTCTCTCTCAGAGAAAGGGAAATTAGGGCGGTTTGGGTTACGTTCCAGGAGGCTATTATAGCCACGATGAGAAAGGAAATAAGCAGTAAGTCCAGTTTTCCCATCTCAGAGAAGACCAGGGGCAATATCTTGTTGAAAGAATGGGAGTGAAATATATATGAAGGCAGACAACAAGCTAAGGAGATAAGAAAATATTGTGAAGAAACTTTCGGTTTGTTAGATGGGATGTGGTTGGGTTCTAATGGTGAAAGTAGCATTGAGATACTGGGTCGGATCAATACAGCCAAATATCTGCTAAATATCAAGGAAATTGAAGAAAGAGAATTAGCCGAAATTTCACAAATAACCCAGACAGACATAGTTCAAATAGATAAATGGCTAATTAAACCAAGTATATTATTATGTTCTATCAGCGCCAAAGACCAGCAGGTGGAAGGAAGGTTGCCACAATTGGTGAAAGATGTTATATTTTTGAGGCCAATAACCAAGAAGAACCTTCTAAGCTGATATCACAGTTGGTAGAGAAGTGCATCATTTGCACGAAGCAGGTGAATAGGCAGGTTTTTGGTACCAAATGAGGACAGAGATGAAGAAACAAAATGTTTTAACTCCTTTGATTGTAACCGAAAACCTCTGGAACGATTGAGGTTCCAGCATATAAAATATGTATAAATATACATTTTGTAGAAGGAAACTGGGCTGGACCTTTTTGATTAATTGTAATAGAGACTGTCTCTTTTCGAGAATTAATACAAAGCAATCTAGAGATTCCTAATTCCGTCACTACTGTGTTATGAGTTTGTTCTCTCTGTTATTTCATATTCATTCTTATTTCACTTATATACATCTGATGAAGGTTGCATTGCAATTTAGTAAAACTTCTACTGCAGTGATTAATAT
>JASDQU010515287.1:7611-33686 GCA_032191745.1 Picea mariana | reverse complement strand
ATTTCTTTATTAAGTTTATGTGAAGTTAATAATTATCGATGTAATGTTGATCTCGAAATCACAAAGCTAGGGTTTGGAGCAACTGCAAGCTAGGATTTGACAGTGGTGGTCACAGCAGAGGACAGCATGGTTACCAAAGGGGGTGGTAATGGAACCCCCTCATACAAGTAGGTAGTGGTGGACAGGGGGAAAGGCCCACGAGGCGTAGGTTTCAAGGAACCAGTGATAAGCACCTCGGGATCATGACCGGAAAAGAATCGGGAAAGCAACTAGGAAAAAAGAGATTGCATGGGGGAAGAAGCCAGAGGAACCTAGAATGATGCTCAAGAACCAGCGAACCCCAATGGGGTAGAAGGGCGCAACCCATGTAAACCTAAAACAACACCAATACCCAAGGTGATACTGGAAGATCCACAAACGCAACTCTTTCGGGACCAGATGAAGATGCATGCACTAATTTGCGAATTCATGGGTTTGTGGCCCATGGAAAGAACGTTGCGCAACTGGATAAAATATCAATGGAAGCCAAGCGGGGAAGTGGAACTCCACCTGGGTTCAAAAGGCTTCTTCACAACAATATTCATGAACTTGGAGGACATGGATAAAGTCTCTAGGGGGGGGGGCATACTTCCACGCCTCAGTAGGACTGTACATGCGGCCATGGAAAGAAAACTTCTCCCCGGAGAAAGAAACCTTCAAAAATGTACCCATCTGGTTGAGGCTTTACTCCTTGCCGCTAGACTACTGGTTGTCATCCACCTTCGAAGCAATCGGGAACAAACTTGGAAAACATGTGAAGACATCAGAAGCAACCCTAAAAGGGAGATATACATCCTATGCAAGGATCTACATAGAGATGGATGTTTTGGGGGCACTCCCAGAAGCCATAAGCCTAGAATTCAGGGATGAGGAATGGATACAAAGCATCGACTACAAGCAGATCCCATTCAGATGCAGAAGATGCCATGAACATGGACACCTAATTAGAGAATGTCCTCTCAATAAAAAACAAGAAGCGAAAAACACCAAAATACAGCAGGATGAGGACAGGTTTATAAAGCCGAACCACAAAAACATAGCAAACAAGAAACCAAGTAAATCCCTAACATGAAGCAATCTGGAGGCTAGGACTAGAATAGAAGGGCGAGACAAGACCAACAAAGGGGAAGGAGGAGGAAAGGAAAAGGCAAAATAGAAAGAAGCTTGGGAACAAGCAACAAATGAGAAAACAGATAGTCCAAGCAATAAGATGGAACAGGGGGGTAGTGCAACTCGTATGGACGGAGAAACCAGAGATGCCAACACCCCCATGCAGGAGGCAGACAGAGACGCGGAAATGACACCAAGCGAGGTAGGTATGGAAGATCCTGATCTTAGAGATATTGTGGAAAGGGAAGGAATAGATCTCAAGAACATACTGGAGCAATGGAAAAGGCAGGGCGTAGACAATGTACCAACGGAGCAACTAGATTGTATCCAATACCTCTTCCTCCTAAGGGAGGAAGCAAAATCTAGAGGACTCAAGCGCATTCACGGGGAGATAGGACACTTAGGAATCAAAGCAGATGAGGGACAACCACAGCTCTCACCCAAGCAGACGAGAAGGAAGAAAGGTAGGAAATCAAATAGTGTAGCCCTACAGGAACTAGGAGCCTTGCTGATAAACTCAGGTAAGATCAAAAAGCTCTTTCCCAACTCCCCCCAACATGTTTAAATGAAGATTATAAGATGGAATATAAGAGGCCTAAGCAGCCCACGAAAGCAAAAATTAAAAACAAACTGAGGAAGGAACAACCGGACCTTTGTTTCATCCAAGAGACAGAATGCACTATAGACAGAATAGAAATAATCAGCAAAAAACAATGGAGCAAGTACAAGATGTTGGTTGTCAAAGGAAAACCGATGGCGGGCGGTATTATCACTTTGTGGAACCCACAAGTGATGAATCTACTAGCAGTCGAAGCCACCAGACACACACTTTCGGTTAACATGCAAATCATAGGTAACGTGGAGGTGATTCTATGCATTAATGTGTATGGACCCCGGATATTGGAGGAAAAGAGAAGAATGCTCCTAGACCTAGAAAACCTAAAAGCCCATTTCAGCAACCTACATTGGATCCTGGAAGGTGACTTCAACATCATCATGACACTTGCGAAGAAAAAAGGAGGCACCAGAAGATTGGATAGAGATGCGGAAGACTTTCCAGCTTTCATTGACATAGTGGAGATGATGGACATCAGAACTAGTAATGGCCAGTTCACCTGGAACAACAAACGGATAAATCAACATCAGGTAGCAACAAGGATATATAGACTCTTGGTGTCGGAGTCCATCATTCTGCAGGGATTAACCTTAGATTGCAACATCCTTCCCTGGGGGGGTTCTGACCACTGGCCAATCCAATTGGAAGCAAATTTCCAAACCACACCGAAGAATGGACCTTTCAGATTTGAGAAATTTTGGATCGAACATCCCACCTTCAAGGAGAACATCAACCAATGGTGGTGGGAGGAACAACCGGAGCAAGGGACAATAATGTTCAAACTATATAAGAAACTCAAGTACATCAAACATAAACTCAAGGAATGGAACAAGCAAATATTTGGAAACATAAACCAAGAAAAAAAAAATATTGAAGACAGAATGAGGAAACTCCAGGAAATATGCATAGACGAGGGCTATACAGAGGATCAAAAAAGGGAAGAGATCCAAATGACCTAGGAATGGGAAGCAAGATGCCAGCAGGAACAGACTTTATGACGCCAAAAGTCCAAAATCAGGTGGCTAAAGGAAGGAGAGTGAAATACCAATTTTTTTTATAGAACAACAATTACTAGAAGAACCCACAACAAAATCTTGAAAATTCGAGATCAGGATGGGATCAAGAGATAATCCCACAAGGATATTGAAAATATACTGGTAAATTGCTCCCATCGGATAGCCCAGGAACCCAACCAAGACCAAACGGAGGCCATACAAAGGATATCTCAGCATATCCCCAGGCTAGTTACCAAGGAACAAAATATCAATCTAAACAAACCCATTGCTAAGGAGGAAATTGACCAAGTGGTCCAGGAGATGCCCAACGGAAAGGCCCCAGGTCCAGATGGTTTCACAGTGGAATTCTTCAATGCCTGCTGGGAAGTGGTCAAACATGACGTTTATGGGGTAGTGGAAGACTCCAAACGTTCGACCTCCATTTTGAAAGCACTAGATGCCACAATGATTACTCTAATCCCCAAAAAAAATGAAGCAAGGACCCCAGATCGCTACAGACCCATAGCTTTATGCAATGTGGTTTACAAGATAATCTCCAAAGTCATAGCCAATAGATTGAAACCTCTCCTACCCACACTGATTTCATAGGAACATGCGGGCTTCGTAGAAGGGCGACAAATTATGGACAACATCATCCATGCCCATGAGCTGATACACACACTGAAAATCCAGAGGAGAGGGGGGGTGATAATCCAACTTGACCTAGAAAAGGCTTATGACAAGATTAGTTGGCACTATATGGTCAAGACTCTGGAAGCCTTTGGCTTCGCACAACGTTGCATCAACTAGATTGTCAACCTAGTCTCAACGACAAGTTACTCGCTCTTAATCAATGGAGCCCCAACCAAATTCTTATGGCCTTCAAGAGGCATCAGACAAGGAGACCCGCTATCACCCTTCCTTTTCATTCTGATGATGGAAGGACTAAGTAGAAGCATAAAAAGTGCAACTGCAGCAGGAGAAATAACAGGCATCAAACCTTTCGAAAAATGCCCTACCTCCACGCACCAACAGTTCGTTGATGACATCTTACTCCATGGCACACCCATGGTCAAGGAAGCAAAAGCATATAAAAAAATATTAGAAGAGTTTGGGGAAGCCTCGAGAGTGGAGATCAATCACTCTAAATCCGTGATTTATTTATTCAATACTAACCTTGCATTTCAAAGAAATTTGGCAAACATTTTGGGGTTTGAGCGCAAAATGCTCCCAACAAAATACTTGGGAATCTCCCTGACGGACAGAGCATGCAAAATGGCAACGTGGGAAGGAGTGATCAACAAACTACATGAGAGGGTGAAAAACTGGACTTACAGATCCCTCAACCTAGCGGGGAGACTTATCCTGACCAAAGCGGTTCTGCAAGCAATTATGACCTATATGATGTCAATGTTTCTCGCTCCCAAAGGAATACTACAAAAAATCAGAGCCATCCAAAGGGACTTATTATGGCAAGGAGTGGAAAATAAAAAAAAATGAGCCCTGGTGGCCTGGGAGAAGGTTTGCAAACCAAAATGCAAAGGAGGCCTGGGGTTACAAGACCCACATGTAACCAACGAAGCTTACGAGGCAAAACTCTGGTGGAGATGGGTCAAAGAAAAATCATTACCATGGGCAAACCTCTGGAAGGCCAAGTATGCCCTGGATATCAACAACTAGGATCAAATTCATTTTATGGGCACAAGGGAGGGATCAGCCATATGAAATCTATCCTAGCACAACAAAACCTGGATCCATAAACACAGCTTCTAAGAAGTGAGGAATGGTAAAACAACCAAATTCTAAGAGGATGCGTGGCAACAGGAACCCAAAATGGAAAATCCGGGCAGGGAGGAACTCCAACAGAAAATGATCGTGCAAGGCAAAATCAAAATCCACCACTACTGGAAACAAGAAAATGATCGCGACAGATGGAGGATCTGGGACAAACTCAATCCATAAAATAAAGATCTGATCGCAACAATAACAAAAGAGGTGGAGGAGGAATTGGGGAAAAGGAAAATTGTAGTCTCAGAAGAAGAGGACCAATTAAGATGGGGAAGGGAAAATGGTGGGGAATTCAACTTAAAAGAAGCTCTGAATTACATCGCGGACCAGGACCAAGAAGATCCGTCGCAACAGTGGGGAAATATTTGGGGCAGCCCCCAGTGGCCAAAAATCAAAATGTTCAAATGGCTAGTACTTCACAATCGAATTCTAACCTAAGAAAACCTAAGGAAAGGGGGTTTCATAGTCCCATCACGATCCCACCTCTTTCAAGCTGAGGAAGAAACTATGAATCACCTCCTCGATGAATGTAATTACACAACAGAGATTTGGGATTGGGCGGCAGGCATCTTTCGTCAATCCAATAGGACTCGAGGTAACATCAGCGCAACCATAAACAACTAGAATGAGAGTTACAACAAAAATGAAATGATGAACCTTTGCTGGAATCTCATGTCAGGGATGATCATATGGGCAATATGGAAAGAAAGGAACCAACGCATCTTCATGAATGAAATCCTTCCAGAAAGGAAACTCAAGAAGCAATAATCTCACAAATACGAGAAACGATGCAGAGCCGCAATTGCCAAACTAGAAAAGCACAACTCACAGGCCAAGACTCCCGCATCTTGGAAGCTTTTCACTTAAAAGACGGGCGCAACAACACACAGGTAGGGAGGCCACCGCAACCCCAAATAGGAGAGCGCAAATGGACACCCCCTCATGCAGGGTTCCTCAAGTTGAATTTTGATGGGGCAGCAAAAGGAAACCCAAGAATGACAGGGATGGGAGGGGTGATCAGAGATAGTGGTGGTGACATAATTTGGTTGTTCGCTAGGAGTATGGGAAACTCAACCAACAACACAGTGGAATTTGCAGCCATGGAGCTCGGTTTCAAAATTCTAAGTCGCGAAAGGATGACAAACACTATCGTGGAAGGTGACTCCACCTTGGTTATCAACACGATGAAGAGACTCCAAAATGGCACCAGAGTGGGCAAGGTTTAGAGACACTGGCGCTTGGCACACTCCCTACAAAAAATCTAGGAGCATCTGCAAACGATGAACACAGTGGAGTTGCACTGGGTACGCAGGTCAGCGAATGGCCTGGTGGACATAATCACCAACGAGGGGGTTAGCAAGGAAGGACTGGAACTAGACACTACCTAGATCAACATCCCGAATGGACAATTCAGAATAGATTGCATCCAACTAGCGACAAAAGATCATGACGACAGCTTAAGCAAGGAAGGTCACATCGAGGAGGGCAACGCAAGGCCCAACGCAAGGCACGAAGGACCCCAGAAAGATATGACTGCCCAACACTTGACCACCAATTACAATGCAGGATCAGATTATACAACAGGCGAGGGTACGACAACAAGGTCATGTCAAGAGTAAGAATTGCAAGAAAAGACCGTGGGAAAGTATAGACAACAAACAACAGGCAGTGAATGACGTAAGGCAAGAGGGATTGACACAGACCAGTATTGATACACCACACCAAAGAATAGGTATGGGGAGTAACACAATAGGATATCAAGCGAGCAGGGGCAAGGGCCCGCACAGGGATAACGGTCGAGTCATCATGATCATACGTACTGTGACGAGGAAAAAGGATGGGAAGGTTCACCTCTACGGGTAAACCATGATTAGAAGGATGAGCCCGCAGCAGGGGAAGGTCAATAAGAGAAGAAACAACAGAAATAGATGCAAACAGGAAGAGCGCAACTACAGGGGCTGCCACAGATACAAGGGCAGGGAAAGGAGGAACCCCTGTGTAGACAGGAATAGGTTGAGAATCCAGTAAAGTAGTTGTCATAGGCTAGACAGGATGGTGTGAATGAAGCGAACACACAGCGAAAGAAACACCCTGGGGAAGGAAACTCCGAACATTCCTCGAAGGGTTTCAAGGATGGAGCAGGCAACAAAAGACGCAGAGGGCACATGTCATACTCTGGTTGCACCAAAAGGAAAAGCGACCATTACCCAGTGGGAAAAGGAAATCAAAGAAAAACGCAAGGGCAAAGCATGAGATGCTCTGACTCAGGAAGCAGACTGGGTAACTGACCTGAGAGCCACACAACCCAGGGAAACCCTCTACCACAAAATGGTGGAGATGGCGTGGCTAGAAAAGATGATGATCGACAAAGTGAGCTCGAAAATGGAAGACGTTGGACTGGAGGACAACAAGGAACACAAGAAACTATTGAACGAAATCTTGAGTCGCCTCAATAGCCTGGAAACCACTACCAAACTGCTAGTTGAGGTCGAGAAGGACCAAAAAGCCAAGAAGGAACGATTGGCTGCTCAATTCCACCTCTACCTGCACTACGTCCATCACGCTAGTCGATGAAAACGAAGCGCCAACACATATCATAAAAACTTGCACGATCTCCCAAAAGGAGGAGAACAAGGGCCAAGCGGATGAAGGAAAGAAACACATCATTGTCATGGACTAGTGTCTGGTTAGTCTATTGTCAATTCAGTTTGGTCAGTCTAGTGTTAGTCTCAACTTCTGTTTTTTTCATGTTTGTTGTGCTTATCTTTTCAAAAACTAGATATGGTAGGATTGGGTTGGTTTCCCATGGTGGCAATCCAGTCCCACCCCTCGTTTATTTAAGAAAACGCAACTTGGGAACCTCTGGTCTGGTTTCCTTTTTGGTAGACCAAGGAGTCCCCCTTTTTTGTATCATAACCCTCCTTTAGTAATACAGGCTCTTACACCCACTTACAAAAAAAAAGAAGTTTATGTGAAGTTTTTTTTAAGGGTTATGTATATCTCAAATTTCAAAGAAGTGTTAATGTAAAATCCATAAGGTAAGTGGATAAAGTTGAGAAGTGTACAATGTAAAATTCATACGGTAAGTGGATTAAGGTGAGAGTGGATCGGAATTCTTCTTAAGTAAGAGGTAAAATTATAATTGGGTATTAGTGTCTTGACTTCATGTACATAGTCAAGTTGAGCTAGTTCTTCATACCATATGACACTTATCTTTGTTGACAATTAGATAGGGATGTTGGCTATCGAGGGGATATCAATAGGGGCTAAAATCGCCCTTTTTCCTTATTGTAATATGAGGTTAAATTGTTATTGTTTTATTTACTACAACTCGGTTTACCATAGGTCATAAAATGTATGTCTAAAAAAGGGCTTCTATGTCATCTAGCAAGAGCGGAAGTCTAGCCCCTTATGGACCAACCAACAGGTTATTCTAGGTTGGCCAGGTTTTTCCTATTGACGATGACTTGTCATGCAATTGCTTTAAACATCGCTATTTCTTGAACAAGGAATCTTGTCAATGTTTTTCCATTCTTCAAAAAAAATAGATAGATAGATAGATAGATAAGTTATCAAGCCATCGCTTTAAACACAACAATTTCTTGAATAAGACATCTTTGTGGCTCTTTTCCCTGCTTCGAATATATAAATATGTGTGTGTGTATGCATTCACGCACAACAATCTAATTGTAACATGGCATCAATAATCATTGTAGACCTTCAAATTTGAAGTATAGATGATGTAATTAACAGTAATTATAAGAAAGTTAATGTCACTAAAAAAAATTGAACTTTTTCCAATAGAAAAATTTCTCAATTATATTAAAATATAATTTGCTTCACATAACATGGTTAGAAAATCCCCTTCCTTCAAGTAGATATCATGTATCTAGCTGTGATCTATACCCCTTTATAGAAAGTAGATGATCAAAGCCATACATTGTTTCTCAATGTGATATACAAGAAAATAGAAATCAAAAGTTGAGTGTAAATCATGTCCAAAAATAATACTGTCAGTCTCTTTACTATATCTATTTCCGATGAGCAAAAGTGCAAATATTGATATATATATAGACCTCAAGATTACTTGGAAGGTAAAAAGCTAGTAGAGGTTTAAAAAGTGAGTGGGACCCTCATGCTTATCTAGCCAGTTATTATAAGAAAATAAGACAACTTGTTTATGGAGAGCAGTCTTTGAGAGGGCATCAGCTTCCTTGTTGTGCTTCCGTAAAGTGTGCTTGTAACTGATGTGCCTAAATGATGTGTGCAACTCTCTGACTTTATCCATCCATCCTAGAAGAGAGGAGACCTGGAGTTTTCCTTTGTTGTTTAACCAGTCGATAACAATTTTCAAATTCCCAATGATTTGTATATCCACAATATTTAGTCTAGAGGCCAAATGGAGTGCTGCCCAAACCCTCAGTAATTCCACCCTAATGTTGGTACCAGGACCATAATTGAAAGTCCAGTAGTAATGAGAGTTCTTTGAAGTCCTTAATAAACCACCTGCACCGCTTTAAAGACCATCTGACTGCACAACATCGTCAAACCAACCTGTAGTCAAACCCTCTGTGATGTGTATCTTTGTTTTTTATTTCATAATTACTTGTCTCGAGTAAACAACATTCCAATTTGTGTACATTCAAAGAGTTTACAAAAATAGAACTTAAAACTTACACTTTGCAAAAAAAAATCCCACTTTATTGTTAAAGATTAATTAACCATGTGTAAATAACATAAAGAATGGAAGAGAAAACAACTTTAAAATAAAATAAAATAAATATTAATATACAACTTAATCCCATTATAAATATATATCACTATATTAATAAATTTTAATTAAAAAAAAATCAACATGATATTAATACCACTATCAATGTTACTATTAAAATATTATCATGTCAATTCAAAAACTTACATCATATAACTCAATTTTTAAATTAATAAACTATATTATATAAATAATAATATAGTATAAAATTCAATTTTCAAATTGTCAAATCTTATTATACAAATAATTTTGCATCAAAACCTTACATCATATAACTTAATTTTTAAATTAATAAACTATATTATACTAATAATAGTATAGTATAAAATTCAACTTTCAAATTGACAAATCTTATTATACATATAATGTTATACAAATAATTTTGCATCAAAACCTTACATCATATAACTTAATTTTTAAATTAATAAACTATATTATAATAGTATAGTATAAAATTCAACTTTCAAATTGACAAATCTTATTATACAAATAATGTAACATAAACCACTTTGATGAGCATTATGTTAAAGTTTTCCCTTGAATCCCCCGGATGGGGTGCCACATGTTGAGGACACGCAACGACAAAGGACAACCACCTAGAGGCCCGACGAGACAACAAGGATAACTAGAATGTCAAAAAGAGGGGAAGGCTACTTGAGCGAGCTCTAGAACCAAACATCGATAGGTCAGAGTAATAAAGTTGGGACTAACAAGCCTCACGTCAAATGCGCCAACCTCGAAACATGATGGTAAGTGTAGGACAAGAGGTAAGGAAGATCAAACAGTTGGTTACTAGAGTAGTTATGGCTGGAGCATGTCGACGCGTCAAGGGAAACAACCATTATAGGGAGAGGAGGCTCGTACATAACCAACCACTATGTGATCCAAGCACCATGAACAACCGTTATGAGTGAGTTTGTGGGATTACTTTGACAACAAGCGGAGATTGATGTGATCCACCCAAAAGCAGTTATGAAAAGGATTCACTCTATGAGAGAGGATGCAAAAGGATATCGCATGATGAGAAGTTGATGTAGTGGGTCAACGCTAGTAAAGTTTATAGAAGTTGATTGTTTCAGGCGGAGGAGCATTCCTAAATTTCATGGGAACCTTGGCTATGTCTAGGAGCAGAAGGTTGTTAAGAAGGGTTTGTGGCTCTCACCCCCTGAACAAGATCAAGAGGGAATTCAACAGAGTCGGGGTGGTCGGAAGTTTATGTGGAAGGTGCATTGGGTTTCAAATAGGTGGGCGAGTAAGCATCAGTGTAAGAGTCAAGGTCAGAACTCAATGAGGAAGAAGGGCTTGAAGGTAGTGGGTAGTCAACCAGCAAAGACCAAGTCTCTAAGGATCTACAATATGGCAAGGAGAGGAGCATGGGGAGGCCGACAAAAGGGAAAGAAGCATGAGGTGTCTTCCTCCCGAGGCCTTGTCAATGATTCCAGGGTTGCCCGAGCAGCCTGGATGGTTGGGTCCAAATTTAAATACTTGTGCTCAGACAAGGAAAAGAAAACGGCTGCAGAAATAAAGAAAGCAATTCAAATTCAACATCACAGCATATCAGAAGAAGGGATATTCCAGGAAGTCAAGGGGTGGGTGGACGACCCACAATATTCTAGGACTCAGGAAACAAAGTACTTTAAACTAGTAGAGACTTACTAGATAGTTAAGGCCATGGTGGCCCAAGTGGTGGAAAATGTTAGGAAGAAGAACGACACTACCTTGCAAGCAGTCAAAATGTTGGAGGGGAAGTTCCAGCTCTTTTGTAGGTCATAATTTGGCATCGAGTTCAGAGTTACTCCATATGAGAAGAAGCATGATAAGACCCAGAATGCTCCAAGGGACCCGAGCCCTCCTGGTTCAAGAGACTGCCCTATCCCGATAGCAAATGAAGAAGAAGCAAGTGACATTGGCACAATCACCAAGTTGGAGCGACCTCACAAGCTACCAGAGAAAACCAAGGTCTAAATTTCCATGTTAGTTCGTTTCTTTTTGTTTAATTATATATTATTAAATATATGAAGATAATAGATCGATGTGTTCTCAGCTAATAGAACCATAGGTTAAATTATCTTGAATACTGTTAGATTTTCTGTCCTGAAGACTTGGCTTAAACTCTAGCTTGAAAATTCTCTGGGATATCTAGTTTTGGGAGAGGGTTCTGGTTTTCGTTTTGGCAGGCCCTCCCTAAGCCGGCTGTAATTTTGTTGTTTATAAATAGAAATACAAAGCTTCTTTTTTAGATTAAACATTTATTTTTTTCCCTTGGAGGTAATTTTGTTTATGCAAGTGGGTTGTTTGTGGTACTTGGCCTTTTGGGGCTAGTAGTATTGCTTCTATTGAGTTTAAAAGAAGCATTTTCGAGGAAACAAATATTAGTTATAAGAAAATTCTTTGGTGATTTCTTATGATGTGTCTTGTTCATAAAAAATGATGAGGGTGAATTGTCTTGGTCAAAGATTGCAATGGGAGATTATTATACACCCAAGTTGGGTTGTTTTTTTCCAAGAAAAAAAACATTATATTTAAGATCTCTATAGAGAAATCAAAATATACATTGTCCAAGTCTTTTGGCTTCTAATTTCAAAATAAAAAAATAGAATATGTCCTATCAATTCTTCTACATATTACTGTCTTTCAAAAATAGGGCATAGCATTTTTAAAAGACCTTCCATAACTTTCGCTGTCATTACATCATAGTCCCAACATAACTCTAGACTAGTACCCCATCACAACATTTTCTGCAAGGATCATTATCCACGTCAAGTCAAAAAATAACAATGAGAGAATTATATAGGAGATTTTCTCCTCTATATTCTTGAGACATCAAAGCGCCTTCTTGCAAGGAGAGAGCAACCTTTGATAGAGGGTCTATTTTTGTATTCGATTCCCCAAAAATATGAGGAAAGGAGATAAAATTAAATAGATTATTTAACTCTACAAATCTATGGCTAATAGGACATGTAGCTAGATTTGTGAGTTGACACTTGCCATTTGCCCAATCCATAAGCAATTTAGAGTCACCCAACACTTATAACTTCTTGATTCCTTTGTTTGCTACCGTTTTCATCAATAACACACACACATACATATATATAAATACAAATGTAGATATATATGTGTGTACACACACGCATGTATATGTATGTACATACAAGCATACATACATACACACATATGTGCATACAAACATACATGTGTGTGTGTGTGTGTGTGTGTGTGTGTTGTAAAATCCAAACCAGACCAAGGAAGCATAAGAAATCTCAAGGTTCTTGGCACCACAAGAAATCCCAATTTACTGGAAGGTCTAGATGTGGATTTGAAAAAAGAAAATGTAGTTACCTTCGATATCGACCAAACAAAAAGAAGATTCAACAGCTTGACATGAAAATGGTACAATGTTTTAATTGTAAAGAATATCATCACTTTGTCTCGGGAAGAATAATGCTACAAATCAAATCAAAGCCTTATTGGATGGTCAAGACTTTAGAGCTACATGTTATGTCTTAGGAAGAATAATGCTACAAAGCAAATCAAAACCTTATTGGATGGTCAAGACTTTAGAGCTACATGTTATGTCTTGGTTGAGAGTAATGAATATCTTTTTGGTGAAGACGCTATTTTCCTCTTTGAAGATGAAGAATAATACTCATTTTGACTCAAAATCAAATGATGATCTCCAATTCCTTCACCACATAGTTTCAATCATAACAAGAAAGCAAAGATCAAGTGAGCATGGAGAAACAAGTTCTGAAAACTTTGTAAATATTTTACAACACATTAAGTTTAGTTTTGTCCTTGGGAAATTCAATCTTCCACTCTTTATAAATGGTATTTTACATATAGGTATCATCTTAGAGAAACCTTTAAACTAGTCTCCTTTAGGATTAATTCATGAAAAGGTTACCCTGCATTAATGTTTAAAAAACCTTGTATTTCATTTGCATATTATAACGACCTTCTTGCATTCGTAAGAAAAGAAAAACAAGTTTTTCTAGTCTTCCCATTGCATACTCTCGTAATTGATCTCCGTATCGAAAGATCTTTATTAGATTTTAAGTGGGCTTAGGGAGAGGCATAAAATTTTCTGATGGGCTCGTGGCTTTGAAATTAATTCTACTCCTTGCATTTGAAAGGGAAGTATAAAATATTCATATTTTCGAAGACTTTTATGTGGTGATTAATTGGAAAGGGGGTCAAAAGTTAGCTTATTTGTTAAGGTCTATTTGTGATAATCTTGGTTTTGTTTCACAAAATTTAACATCATCTCATTATCATGTTTACAAGGAGATGAACATGTTAATAGATGGTTTGTTCAAGGATGGTCTCATACTACATGAGGGTTAGTAGTGTTGATGTTTGGATAACATCGGAAAGACATTCTCTTAGAATAATAATCAATAATATAATTATTGATTATTAAATATCATATATAATAAGTAAATGATAATAATAAATAGTTATTGATTATTCAAGGGACACATCCTTTCATGGATGGTCACCATATGTTCCCTATATATGGAACACTCATCATTGTAATAATACATCGATCATATCTCATATGAAGAAAAACATCAAAGCTTGGTTGGCCTAGACTCTCTAACGAGAGTAGCTTGAGCATTTCTTTGATGTTGGATATGTAAGCATTGGAGAGAGAGTCGTAGCCCATGAACCTAAGGAAAAGTGTGGTTTTGTTATCATGGAGCTCAATTTGGCTACGAGTGATTGTTCAAATGGTTGGAATTTACTTCCGCTATGTCTGCTCGGTCGTTGCTAGTACAAAATTTGTGTTTTGCATATGAAATGTGATTATTGTTATGCTGGACAGTTGAGTCTAAGTGAGGGTTCGAACAAGGGATCTCTAGACCTATATGATAGGAGATCTGCTTGCCACGACGATGATTGTTTGAACGTTGTGGAGAAATATCAGAAATTGAACCTGTTCGAAATGGCAACATTCTCCCTATGGCAGCAACAACAACATTGTCATATAAATATGAACTATGTAAGGGCGAGCCCGGTTCCATTCGAGAACACCGCCAGCAGCTTCTCCGAGAGCTAAGATTAAGAAATGGTAGAGGTTCAGTGAGAATCCCCCGCGAATTTCAAACAAAATGAGATTTCTAAAATTCATCCCAATACTCAATACTCAACCAATGGTTCCCATGCGTTTGCCAAGTAGGAGGGGTTCCATGGTTATGCGAATCTTAGAACGAGACAAGGACCGCCTGGGGACATGTTTAGATTAGGTTTTTGCGAGGAGCTATCAAGAAGAATGCCTGCGGAGACCTCCTAGAGCATAGAGAGGTCGAGGTCGAGGTCAAATGGTGCAAAACCGGTCGAGGTGTGGCGTAGAGAAGGCTTTGAGCACAACAAAAGCAGAGTACATTGCATTAAGTATGACAATCCGTGAAGCAGTGTGGCTGTGCAAGCTCCTTGCAGATTTATTCGAACATGTGCTGGATTCCACCATTATTCATTATGGTGACCAAAGTTGTGTGAAGATCTCTCATAATCCTGTGTTTCATGACAAATCAAACCACATTGAGATCAAGTACCATTACATCTGAGACATGGTGTGGAAGAAGGAAGTATTGGTGCAGTACCTTCCTACAGATGAGCAGGTTGTTTATGTTCTTACGAAACTAGGACGAAGTTTAAGTACTTCTGTGACAGACTTGGCGTGGCAGAGAATGCCTCCCTCGCTGAGAGGGAGTGTTGATGTTTGCATCTTCCCGAGACATTCTCCAGATCATACTCCTCTGTGACTGGGTTGAGTTGATCTATGATGACACTTATCCAAGAAGGGATAAGTGGGGCACTTATCCGAGAAGGGATAAGTGTGTTTGGGCTTATAGCCCAACGTCCCATGTGGAGAGCACATGAGGACATGTCAAGGGAGTTGACCCTTGATGTCATACACTATGGGAGTTGACCCTAGTGTTTCGAGAGGGTGTAGCCTCTAGAAGTCCACATGGAGTGCCATGCGTGACAAAATTTCTCCAGATCGTACTCCTTTGTAAATTGAGTTGAGTTGATCTATGAGGACACTTATTCGAGAAGGGATAATGTGGTGAACCAACCTGGTTCACTATGTAAATATCCAATATAAATAAGACAATACGCAATAATCCATTTAAAGATAGTAAATATATTAATAATAATGTATAAGAATATGATATGAATGAGATATAATGAGATGAGCTACAATGAGGATGGGGATTGTATGTATACCCACGCAGGGGTGCCCTTTCATAAGAGACATGACCTTTCATATGTCATGTCTCTTCATAATTAATTATTACTTATTAGTTATTTATATTTACATATTATATATATTTATGTTTGTTACATTGCCTTCACCTTAAATGCTTTGTCCTCAAAGCATGTTTATGGAGAAGCTTACTTGTTCGTTCTGGCTTGCAATGTCTTCGCACGAGTCTCTGTTTTTGGTGTTGTTAATATTGATGATACTAGACGATATGAGTGACGAAGAGTTGAGCAGAATTGTCGAATTGTGAAAGAGTCTGCCCACCCTAGTTCGATCTTCAGCGGAACTGGGTGTTTATAGGATTCTCGTTTTAGATAATATTGATATTCTAACTGGTTAATATATCTACTCTTATGATTTGAATGTTGAGAGGGAGTTCTCATAACATGATTTCCCCTTATCATGCTTGGAGCATTTTCTTCTTTTGACTTTGATATATGATTTTCTTCATGCGACGATGTTGCCTTGTTAATGGTTGAATTTTGATTAGTAAGTTTACCTGGATCTTCCATTGTTTGTACTCCAACATCTCTATATATTTTTTCTTCAACTGGATTGGCATCTTCTTGAGCTTTAATGTCTGGATTTTCAAGTTTCTCTTCTTTCAATTCTCTGATTTGTTATAGTAGCTCGTGATTGAGGTTTTTCAAATGAGAATTTCTTTATTTTTTTTCTGATAGGTTCTTCTTGAGATCTTGATTCTCTTGTTTTAACTTCTGAACACATTGTTTTCGAACCTTTCACTTCTTGATCTGTGTAATTAGTTTTTGCCTGTGTTCTTTTAAACGATAAATTTCTTTGTTTTTATCCTTGATAATTTCGTCATATTCTTTTTGCATCCTTTGCATTGTTTTTTTTTTTATTTTCTTGAAGTATCACTTATGAGATATCGTTAAAGTCTTCTGGTGTTACAGAATCTAACTCCGATGTGGTGCCTTGTAATGTTATCATCTTCTCCTTATAGGGGAATGTCACAATTTTTTTTTCCATGTTTAAGATAAAGGTACCAAGGCTTTTAAACCGGGGTAGCCCCATAATGATGTCGATTTCTTCTCTATACATAGTTGTGACATAGAATTGAGATATATATTTATATTCGTCAATTTTCACTTATAACTCCTTAATTTGAAAAATATATTTCTTTTCAATTATATTCGGTTCTAGAATTAATAATTGATTTGCCAAATCAATATCAATGTAATTTTCATTATAGTTAAAGTTGACAATGATGTTAACCTATCTTCCTTGCATACTCCCTTTTAATATAGAAAAACCATAACATACTATTGGACAACCTATGTAAGTAAATCTTCCTTTTGTCATCTTCGAATTGTCCTTTTTATAACTTTGACTTTGATTAAAAACATTTTTTAAACATCTCATTATTATATATATACACTTTTTATAATTTATATAAATATAAATATATTTTATATAAATATATAAATATTTTTTTCACTTTTAATAAGATATTAATGCCTTTGTTCCACTTAAACTTCTTTTTAAACTTTATAAACTTCCAATACCTTAATGTTCAATACTTTTCCCTTTATAAATATTAACATCTTGCTTTTGATTTAAGAATATCTTCACTTTTTAATTTTAAGTGTCTTCTTTATTTATTAAAAACACCTTTTAACACTTTTTATGTCCCCTTTTTATTAAAACTTTAAACCTTTATAATCCCTTTTAACTTGAACTTTAGGATTTCCATTCAATATGAGTATTTTCACTATTAATTCTTAATACTCTTAATATGACGCCTTGGTAACTCTTCGTTATGACGCCTTTGTAACTCTTCATTTGGTTTTTTTGGAAGATACTTCTTGATTAGTATTATAATAAAATAATCGACTATCATAACAATTTCACAAGGTAGGGTCAGGTTTCCTTATTTCGTTTCACAGTTGTAAGGTGGCAAACTTTTCTCAAATGTCACCTCTTTTATATTGATGGCCTCTAGATTTATGACTTTTTCCTTGTTAATTTAAACTTTTCATACGATTTAAACAAGTTTTAATAAGACATGACCATATGGATCCGTATGGTTTTAATTAGTTGTACAATATGGTGGAACTTGGTTATGATAGTGAATAGTATGGATTTTAATACTCTGCAATTGTAATTTAATCGTACGGATATGACTCGAATAGGTACGATTGTAAATCGTACAGTCGCTGATCGATTTGGATTTAATATTTATTTTATTTTATTTTATTTTTATTTTTATTTTTCTGATAGTATTGTAATACTTTGATCTTCGAATTTGCAGCAAAATAATCTTTAATTATGAATTGCAGTTTGTTGGCAGCGGACTCGTCGTCTTGTACTCCGCACTTCTACAACAATTATCTTCGGTGCTTAATTCTTCTTTATATACAGGTAGCAACTCAATGGTATTTTCTCCAACATAGTTTCTAAGAAATTTGGCCAAAGGCCAAGTTTATGGTCAAAGACCCGGAGTTCCTGCAATTCAGGAATTTTGAGTGGCCAAAGGTCTACAGAGATGTTGCCAAGCATAACAATATTGACCCAAAGGTCCGGTGGCCAAAGGCCAAGATCATAAATGAAGCTCTGATACCACTGTGGTGAACCAACCTGGTTCACTATGTAAATATCCAATATAAATAAGACAATACACAATAATCCATTTAAAGATAGTAAATATATTAATAATATTGTATAAGAATATGATATGAATGAGATATAATGAGATGAGCTACAATGAGGATGGGGGCTTGTATATATACCCACGTAGGGGTGCCCTTTCATAAGAGACACGATCTTTCATATGTCATGTCTCTTCATAATTAATTATTATTTATTAGTTATTTATATTTACATATTATATATATTTATGTTTGTTATAGATAAGTGCATTTGGGATTATATCCCATCGTCCCATGTGGAGAGAACACAAGGACATGTCAAGGGAGTTGACCTTTGATGCCTCACACTATGGGGAGTTGACCCTAGGTGTTCCTAGAGGGAGTAGCCTCTAGAAGTCCACATGGGAGTGCCATGTGTGACAAACCTTTTGCTACTATGGTGGTTGTGTACCACTAGCGGAGACTGTGTGTCTCTAGATAGTAGTTGTGTACTACTATGGAAAGATACCTCCCTAGCTAAGAGGAAGTGTTGATGTTTCAACATCAGGCAGAACTTCTCCTAGATTGGGCTGCAGACCAAGGGAGATATGATACATTTATCATAAAGGTGCACTTGTGGTAAATGGGCCCAGACATAGTCCTTCCTTGATCATGACAAGGAATAATATGGACTCGAGGTGCTTGAAGTGATTTCCACGTGTCAGTTAGCATCAGATCGACATTCACTCATAGGTGTGTAACTGTGGTGAAAGATCTTGGTGTGATCTTTGTCCTAGTCATGGTGATTTGACAAGGAATGATAAAGACTCAAGATGCTATATGCTATTACATGCAGACCCAAAGTGAGCCTAATCTTAGAGAGAGTTAATTGGCTCAGAGGGAGAGCCGCATAAAGAGTTTCTCCTCGATTCATGTGGGAGAGAGATGTCTCCCAAGACTGACAGACAAGTGTCATGAGTCTAGGGTGAAGTTTGTATACTTCAGAGACAAGCTTGACATGATGCAGAATGTCTCCCTCATTGAGAGAGAGTGTTGATGTTTGGACAACATCGGGAAGACATTCTCTTAGAATAATAATTAATAATATAATTANAAATATCATATATAATAAGTAAATGATAATAATAAATAGTTATTGATTATTCAAGGGACACATCCTTTCATAGATGGTCACCATATGTTCCCTATATATGGAACACTCACCATTGTAATAACACATTGATCATATCTCATATGAAGAAAAATAACAAGTGGCATATTTGGGAAGATGTGGATAGTCATTTTTGAATTTGATCATCTCGAATTAATCATCGTGGCAAAAGTTTAAGGTCATGGGGTTATTTTTAATCTGATCATTAAATATGTTAATAGTTTTTTAAGAGATGGTTGATTGTGCTCTCTTGTCATAGCCATATTATAGTTTTTTATTTCGACCAAAAGTTTTTGTAATTAAAGGGTTTCAGAATGTTGGATTGAATATTTATTTCATTTTTTTTTTGCGAGATAGGTGAAGTATGGTAATATGAAGTGTTTTATGTCAAACAAGTATATGTTGTTTTTAAAATTTATGAAGACGTAATTGAATGAAGTTCATGAATACTAGGTTGTAGAGAAATATAGAAGATATAAGGGACATGCTACAGAGCATATGATCAATGTAATTTTGTTTGTTTTTTATACATGATGATGATTCCTCTCTCTCTCTCTCTCTCTCTCTCTCTCTCTCTCTCTCTCTTCTGTCTGTGTGTGTGTTAATTGGGTTTAGTTCGGGTGGTTTGGAGGAATGATTGTTATACTCCCCACCTAGGTTCAATCATCGCAAGTGACATGGCTTCGTGACTTGTTTTTCGATCGGCCTTGTGCACTAAAGATTCTAGGATCTACCCTGGGTACCATCATCGAAATGAGGGGAAGTACTTGGGGGTTTTCCTCGGACTTTGTAACCTAGAAATGTGTGTGTGTGTGGACACACACACACACATGTTGTAATATCCGTGTGTGTGTGTGTGTGTGTGTGTGGACACACACACACATGTTGTAATATCCCAATTTTTTTCTTGAATTATTTGTAATTAAATGTTTAAATACATTGCATAAATATTTTCTAGTTCCGCTATACTAACTCTGTGGGATAGATATACCATGGTACCATGAATATGTAAGCTTTCTATTTTGCAATTAATAAAGAAGAAGATCAAGATCGATTGACCTTAAGCGCATATATGGTCTATGATTCCACAAGAGGGAAAGGTGAGGGGGTCTAAGGGGGGTGTATGCCTAAAAACATCTACCTTATGTTACCATGAACCCCCACCCATTTCAAAATTTGAATTTCAAAGCTAAAAGGGGTTAAAAGGAGGAGAGGAAACAAATTCCTCAATCTAAGCCACCATTTCCTAACATCTTGCAATATGTCTCCTTTACATTCTTGGAACTATGAAAGAAGTTGATTTAGAATTCTCTCGCTATCTTGCATGCATGAAAAATTCAAATGGGGAAGAAGGGGTTGTGAGTAAAAGGGAGAAAAGGAGTTTGTAGAGAAAGGACAATAAAAAACTAAGAGCCATGTCCATTTAGAATAGACTAGCCATGAAAGAAAGTTGTAGATGGAGAAAAATGCCAAGAGACCAAGAGAATTTTTGCCAAAGATTTGAATATCAACCTGGACCTTTCTATGCACACGTTGAACAACACAAAAAGGAGGAATTTACGATGTATTGTACAACAAAGAAGGAGGTGCTTTTAGTGTTGTGTGGTGTGGCTAATGTGGGTGCCATAGTGTTGCTTTGTCCTCAAGAAACCAACCATAAAAATGATTGATTTGAACCTATTGAAGTCTATGATTGAGAGTTGTTCGTGTCCTATTTCGCCCTGGTGGTATCATAGCCCGACTAAGGGGTGGTGTTCACTGCAGACTACATACGATTGGGTGGAAATCACTCGGTCAGCTGGTTGTTGGCCTAAAGTCTTCAAAAGATAAGATAAACATGATTTGTTGTGAATGCAATTTTTTTGGCTTTTGGTTGTATGTACGGGATGTATTTTAATTACAGATTCTAGATCATTTGATTGTCAAGCATAGTATTGTTGAAATGCACTCCAATTCGATTGTATGTGTGAAATAAACCCTAGTTACATTCAACCATAGCTCCATGCTTATTAGGCAATCCGTTTTGAATATGGCTTGAAATGTTCATTGTAGCTCCTAAAAAAAATTCAATCATCACCATTTAGATTTAACTCATTTGCTCATAGTTGAAGATTGCATATCTTATTTCCTTCCTTATGAAGTAATATGGTCCCAAGGTCACTATTGTGGTCTGGTGGATGTTTTAAGCTTTAAGTCTTTTGCATTGGGATTTTCTGATGGCAGTTATATATATATTTGTATCACCATTTGGGAATTATGTGTCATTCATTATCTTTGTGCCTCTCAAACCAAAGGTTCCACAAGAAGATTGAGTTTATTCATTTACCGATGTGGAGTATAATGCAGAGAGCACAATAATGTCTCATTCATTGTTCAACTCAATCATTTGTAGTACCTCATCATAAATAACAAACCGTTGACTCCAATAGCTCAATGATCATGTGTCAATCATAACAATATTCATCGTATGGAGATAATAGTGTGGCTTGGGAACTTAGGTACATTAGAGACAAAGTCGACTACAAAATCCCTCTGCCAAATATTTGTTTTCTTTAATGATTAATTTCTAGCCGAATTTTAAAGTTGTGGAATAGAGCATTGTTATTTAAGATCCTTAGAATCATTTCCCTCGCGCATATACTTTTCTTGAAGGCAATTATTGATCTTTCTCTGCTACATTCAATGGTATAGATAATGTCATCGCACCAAGTTACCACAATAGGGCTACTTTGATGTAATATGTTGATGTTATATTATGATATACTCCTTCAATTTTTACTCCCGTCAAGTGAAACGATTTGGATCATCAAAATGTGCTTGCTACTTGGCTTTTAGTAGTCATAAGAACTACCTTAGAATACAATTACATGATGACTTTATTAAACTACTCCCCTACTTTTGCTCATGAAAGGAGAAGATTTTGGATCATCAAATTCCAATGCATCTTTTTGGGATAGATTATATGCATTTTCATTCTTGATGGTATAAAGGAGGCTAGCTATTTTTAGCTTGTAAATATGACTAGTTTTAAGAATGATATTATGAATCTTGCATTGAGGCATTTGTTGGTGCCCCATGTTGTAGTGACAATTCTTGAGGAAACATGTGCAAAAGTGTGTGATATTTTTTTTGAACATGAGGCCAAGAAACTTTTAACGCATATAACTAGTTTGTTTACCTTTGTTGCAATGAACAAGCTAAATTCTATCAAAAATAAAAGGTGTTCACTTAAAAGGCCTTAAATACACCACGAGGTTAATCAAAGAACAAGCATGGGGGCTTTACCGTGTTGACCAATATCTTATCATGTTCATTCATAAAGGGGGTTTTTAAATTGTGGAAAATAAAGTCAATATATTGTAGGTATTGGAGGGGGGGTGATGTGGGGTATAGGGGTGGTTATAGGTATTGGGTGGTATAAAAAGGGGTATCTAGTAAAAATAGGGGTTTTTTATTGGAAACATGTATTGCAAGGGGGGTTCAACAAAAGATTTATTGGAGGTATTTATCAATATATAGTAAAATGAGGGGTATTCTTTAGCATCCCACAAACGAAGGCGCTATGGCTCAGGTTCTCTGAGTGAAGACCACGTGCTTCATCCACTTTACATGGCTTAGAGATGGATCACTTGGGAAACACTTCTTGACCTAGGAAAGATCTACCCAATAGGACACCTCGTCAACCCTCCCATATCCAGGCTTGGCAAGTCGCATAATGTCTTTGAGCACTTACTTTTTTGACAGGGTAATCTTTGATGCACATGCTTATGTAGCTCATTTATTGATTTGATTTACTCATCATGATATTTTGACTTGAGATCCTTGGAGGGCGTGCTTATTTGTCTTTGCAGGACCTAGTTGGTGGACAATTTTGAAGGAACAAGCCTAGCTTGGGCTTCCATTGGGCTTGAAGCCCACAGTTTGGATGCCAAGAGCCCGCATGCCGTATGAAAGAGATATACCTTTGGAGGCCTAGAAGATGACTTAAGAGACATGACCTGGCCCTCACATGCCAAACGTTTTTCCTAGGAGAGGCAAAACGTCATCTTTTGGAGGCTTGACGTCATGCTTGAGAGGCTTGAGGTGGTGATGCGTACACATGGCACGTTTTGAAGGAAGGAACCCTTGGATCATGGAATAGAAGGTTGGATCAGAGACATATGGCCTTTGGAGACCCAACTATATCATCTTCAACTCAATGTTTAACCTAAAAGTGCCAAAACGTCCCTCCTAAAGGGGTGACGCCAATCTTAGGGTTTTCATTTGTGCAAAAAGTAAAAATTAGAATGAATTGTTTAATATTACTTTGTAAAAGGGAATTATTAAGGTTGTTGACCCCTAATCTTGTGGTTTACCCTAAAATTACGTGGACAAACTATTTTAGTGACATTTTGTATAAATAGAGATCATAAAATCTCATTTTAAATCATGACTCTCCCATTGTGAGAATTATTGGACTGGAATTTTCGCTCTCTTTGGCTAGTTTCTCTCTTGTGCTCTAGTGTATGACTATCTCTTTGGTTATTGGTTGATGCAAGTGATGCACTAGCCTTGGAAGGCTATTCTCTAGCTATTGTGGTGGTTTGTCTTAGCTTTTTCCTTGAATTGGTAAGGCTTTTTACATTGTGTTATCATTTGTTATTCAAGTCAAGGTTTTTTGCTAGAGCTAGGTGGGAAGTATAAGTGCATACACACCCACCTTCGTCTCCATCATTTTATGCTTGCATTTTATTGGTTTAACAAGAGTTTTCTAAGAGAAGTATAAGTGCATACACCCTTTTAGCCTAAACCCTAGCTAGAGATACTTGCCTTCAGGAGTACGAGGATTTACACCCCAAGGAGGTAGTACCTCTCGCTCTTTCTTTGCTTGACTCCATTAACCCAATTATTGAAGGCAATAGTCATTACTTGTTGCATTGGAGAAATAAATTGTTGCCTTGGTAAACGTGAAATTTTCAAGTTTTAAAGTTGTCTCTTTGGGAAAGTGTTCCTTGAGCCTTTGGCTCCCTTGCCTCATTAAGGTGTCCCCTTTCAACAAAAAAATCTTATTGTTGTTACAAAACTAACCTACAACCAATAGGGCTGCAAAAAACTAACTCTCTAATGCCTAATAACTCCTAAACTAACCCTAGGATTTAGCCCTAACTTAGCCCTAACTCTCTACTAACCCTAATGCACCTATTGGGCTAATTAGAAGTAGTTTCCAGTGGCTGGTTTTTCTGTTGTTAGGCTTGGTTTGCTATAGCCATAAGGCTGATAATATCACTGCAACAACCTTTTGTTTCAACCTTGCTTTTTATGCTAGAGTTATTGCTTAATCATTGATGAGTTGAGCTAGCTTTCACTAGCTCGCCTCTTGTTTATTTTATCATATGTTGATCCAGGTGGATCTCAGTGGCCATCCTCCTCTTCCACTAAATCACCATTTTGAGCTTGTGGTTTTGATAAACCATTATATTCACCCTTTTGATAGGGAATGGAATGTAATGTCATCTTCATTTGTTAATTATAGACATCATTTAATGATTTCCTAGTGGTCTTATGTACATGCCTATATCATAACGTTAATGCATCGTATTGCATTAGAACTCTGCAGTTAAGCGTGCTCAAGCTAAAGTAGTACTGGGATGGGTGACCTCCCAAGAAATGCTAGTGTTTTACATGCCTATGGCATTTTATAAGCATAGTCCAATTTATCCCACATGCATCATGAGAATTGTTCCCCTCTCACTCTCTCATATATAATTGAGGTGAAGGAGGCCCTTTAAGGATGCAATGGAGTGTGATGTAAAGCTTGTTGTGAATGAAGCGTAGCCACCATCTCTTTCTTTTTGGAGATAAGCTACCCCATTTGCGAGTTTGTGTTCTACAATGTTTTTCGCTCTTATTCATTAATAGAAGTTGGGTTTCACTATATTTCTGTGTTTCTTGCAATATCTCTATTTATTTTCTTTTTGTATCTTTGCTATATTTATGTCTTCATGTCGTTCTCAAAATAATCTAGATCATATGCTTAACACTTATATTGCAACCTTTGCTATCTTTATTGAGTTGATATATATCATTTACTTTTGTTGCAATTAGGGACAACAAACTTAACTTGCTTGTCCAACTAACATATTGCAAGTATCCTAGGTTTTATTGTGTCTTGGGCAAGTACTTTACTCTTAGTGGTTCACTCAAGTCATTTGGAAAACCTTGAACCTTCCCAAGACCCCTTTCCAAGCTCTTCCTATCATATAGAAGTGACCTTTAGGGACATCCACTCATACTTATCATTTTCCATCTCAATCCCCCCTTGGGTCACCCAAATTCCCCCCTTGAGGTGACTACCTCACCTCTAAAGTGATGGGAACACCTGCCGAAGGTGACAGTGGGTAGGTTCTCTCCTAGTTGTCACCAATTGGTGGCTGGGTCAGGATTTTCCCAACCTACAACTTGTGCGATAACAGAACAATATCATAATCTATAGAATAAGCGAAGAGAAATAAAGTTCACAAAAGATCGGTGGTGTCTAAAGACATCGTTTCAACATTTAAGCACAACACATTATGATAAGAACATCACAATGCATTACTGAATACACATTCACCATCATTCACATACTGATAATGACCCATTGGGTCCTTTATTTATAGTCTCAAGATCTAACCAACTTCCTTGGAATCAGGAAGATCTTGTCCACATATAATCGTGGGTGATTAGAGTTGACAAAGTCAACTCTAATCA
>JASDQU010515286.1:36945-50545 GCA_032191745.1 Picea mariana | reverse complement strand
AACCTTGATGTAATAACCATTTTTCTTCTCCAAAAGTGATTTAAACTATTAAAAATAACCCAATGTGTCAGATTTATGTTTTAGGAAATAAATCCTTGTCTTTCTTGAGAATCCATCAATAAATGTTAGAAAATGTGTACTGCCTCCTATAGATGGTGTTTGCATTGGTCCAAAAATGTATGAATGTACAATTTCTAGTGGATATTTTGCTCTGTAAGACTGGCCAACTGGAAATGATTCTCTATGTTTCTTAACAAAAATACAACCTTCACATATTCTTTCTGTTTTTTCAATCAACGGAAACCCTTTCACCATATTCTTTGTGTGTAGCATCTTTATACCTCCAAAGTTTAAATGTCCAAATCTAAAATTCCATAACCAAGAATCATCATGTACTTCAAATTGGAATGTTGCTTGCATCTCTGCGCCACTTTCTCCTTTCTTGATCCTGCGCACACTATTTTCTTTATTGGAACTGCTCACACTCTCTGCTGTAAAGGCAGTGTCATACTGCGTGTCTTTTGTTTTACCAAAAACTTGTGCTGTATTTTTCTTCTTGGATGGGCTCAAAGTCAATGGGAACATTTTGTTACTTGTCATCTGAATTCTTGCAATAAGTTGATTTCTCGGACATCTGTCCATAATCACACAATGATTATCTTCCATGTAGATTATGTATCATTTCTGTAACAACTATCCCGTGCTCATCAAATTATGCTTTAGACCAGAAACATAATATACATCAGACATAACCTTTTTTCCTCCTTTCTTAGTTAAAATGTTTATACTGCCTTTTCCTAAGATAGTGATTTCAATATCTGTTTCAAGTGTATCTTTAGTTTGGACTGACTTATCCAAACTAGAAAACAACTCCAAGTTTCTTGTCATGTGATTACTACAGCCTGAATCTAGATATCATATGTCACATGGACTTTCTTGAGAAACATTGCACTCAACTCGAGAAACTATAGGCATTGTTTCAATGCACGCCATAAACAGAGGGTTGGAGGGACTGTTTTCGTTCTGTGACTGATCTTGTCCTTGCTTGTTCTGATTATATTTTCTCTTTTTCCACTCATATGCATAATTTCCATACTCTTTACAGTAATGGCACTGAATCTTTGATCTGTCAATTCTCTGACTACTTGGCTAACTGGTATTTGCGTTTTTCCCTCTTCCACTAGTATTTCCAGGATTGTTATTGTGTCCACCTCTAATAGAACTTCTTCCTCTGCCTCTAGAGTTAGCTCCCCCCCTTCCTCTTACACGGCTTCTGGATGACTATGCGGAAAATGCATTCTATAATGACATATTTGACATATTCAATCTGTGTTCATGATTAATGAGAGAAGCTTGTAGTTCATCTAGACTAAATTGACCCAGGTCTTTTCTCTCCTCCAAAGCCACAACAAGGGTATCAAATTTAGGAGGAAGACTCATAAGTACCTTCTCAACAACCTTTCTGTCTTCTATGGTTTCACCATGAGACATAATCTAATTTATCATGCCAATAACATGGGTATAAAAGGAATCTACTGAATCTGTATCTTTCAATGATAGAGTTTCAAAATCTCTTCTAAGAATTTGTAGTTTTGAAGTCTTGACTTTGTCCATACCTTGATAAGAGGTTTGTAATATGTCTCATGCATCCTTTGCTTTCTTTGTTGATGCAACTCTTGGGAGTATGCTCTCATGCATGGCTTGATGTGTATAAAACATCATCTTTCCATCTTTCATCCTTTGATCTTTCAAAGAATCCTTCTCAGCTTGTGTGAGGGAATTGTATGTTGCCTGATTTGCTAGTTCCACGTAGCCATTTTCGACTATCTCTCATACATATTGATCACGAAATAACGCCTTAATGGTCAGGGAATATAACTCATAATTCTTTCCTGTAAAAGTGGGAGGTTGCATATTTGAAGTAGAAGCCATATTTCTCCATACAACAAAGATGTTGATCTGGAACTTGTTCTGATCAACCTGGCTCTGATACCAGATCTCGGATCCACAACATGCAGATAGATTCTACGCAATACAGTTGAAAATATCACACGCCACAAAACTTCGTGACTGAACACAAATGACTTACCGCACAATGCACATAGTGCATGATTTACTGCGCGTTGTAATAAAACATTTAATGAAATGATTTCTTGACACACAAACAGTGCTATACTTATCATATAAACCTAGAAATACACATTAAAGTGTCAACACAGAGAATACTTGATATATATTAAACTTAGGCGTTGTGAGCTAATCCATAATACAATAGTGTGTTGAGGTTTGGCTCCATTGACTTGTGAACTATTTCTGCAACTTACAAACACACACACACACACAAAGTTTGAGCTCTCAGACTTCTTAGACTACTTTCATCAATTAATCTTGCTTCTCTATTGTGTGTCTATTCTTTGTCTATCAACTTCCTACAGACTCCAGCTTATAAAGATGAAACACATACTTCATGTAGAAGTAAAACTGACTCAACATTAAAGACTACAATATTCTACTTAACTGGACTCAGAAATATAAAGACCGTCTTCATTAAATAACTTCCGTGCTTGCCAACTG
Source organism: Picea mariana (assembly GCA_032191745.1). NCBI lineage: Eukaryota > Viridiplantae > Streptophyta > Pinopsida > Pinales > Pinaceae > Picea > Picea mariana. The sequence continues at coordinate 47,971 of JASDQU010515286.1, read as the reverse complement.
ACAAAACTGAGTTTGAGTAAACTTGAGAATATTGAGTTTGAGTAAACTTGAGAATTTGTATTTGCAGACTAACTCACTGACATGAATCTCACCTACTTCGTAATCACTATTTCCAACAAGATCCCTCCTTAATACGTGATCAATATGTGTAGAGATGAAGAACTCATCCAAAGGAGCAATATGTGTAGAGATGAAGAACTCATCCAAAGGAAACGGCAAGGGAATGCTTGGTAACCATTCTGTGAAAGCCAAGATTTCTAATGCGTGTGAGCTCTGTGGAGTGCATATACATTAGCAAGGATGGGTAGTTTCCAATGATAGCGTGCGAATGGAGCTCAACGTGACTTGTTGTTTGAGGCAGGTAGGCCAGCAAACCATTATTCATTCATTATTTGCGCCATGTATGTAGTATAAATAAAGATGCGTCTATGATATTCAATTAGATTACTATGATATAAGGAAATCCTAAACCTGCATGATCAAGGTTTATGCAAAAGGCAAGGTAATTTCAGCCATCAAATAATAAATAAATATAAGAGTGGTTGACTAACCGGAAGAAGCTTCACTAAACCTTACAGATGCAGGACAATTTTATTTATAGGGTTGAGCAGTTCATAAGTCTTTATTTATTTATCTCTTATTGATTTCAAATCCATGGAAAGTTTTCATCCATTTCAATTTCGTAAAAAAGAAATTTTTGCTGCAGATCTCCTTCCAAGATCTTACTTAACATTTAGAAAGAATCTTACTTCAAAGATCTTTCTTAACATTTAAATACACTTGTATAGAAATCCCATCCCTACTTCATGTTCATAATATTATAATTTATGCGGATCATCATTATAATTTTCAGCACAAGTCCAAGACATACACAACCTGATGGAACTAACGAAGATGGCATATCCCCGTGTCCTTAGCGTCCTCCAGATCCAATTACACGGAGAGTACTCGCCACAACAATTTCTCATTTATCAAAATTTTCACATAACTGTAAGTCCTGGACTTCATGATTGTTTTATATCTGTGCACCTGAACTCCTATAAATCCTTGGTGTATTCTTTAAATTTGCCTACTGCAGAGATGCCATCCTCATTAACAACAAATGTAGAACTAACCTAATACCAAAACATTTGCAACAATCAAGTAAACTATCTTCTTAAAAAAATTAAAAATATATATTATAATTACATAATTTACTTTATATTTAATTAAAAATGTAATTCACATTTAAAATAATGAAACTTTTTTCTTTTTAATTTTTTTTAACAAATTATCATTAAGACCAAATTTGATTTATCAACCTTAAAAAGGGTAAGAAATTACTTGTTTTTCTTTAGAATTTTATTTCCATGCTCTAAATTTTTTAAAAGAAGCATCCCTAATCACCATAGTTTTGATGAGTTAAACGATTACAAAGATAGGTATTTAATGAAATTGTGATGTAATGTGGGTGATCATCATAATTTTGAAGAGTCAAAAGATTATGAAGGTTGGTATTGTAACAAATATTTTGAAATTGTGATTTAATGTGGGTGTACATGAGACATTCTAAGAGAAAATGATTCATTTTCAACCCTCTTAGTGTCACAAAGACGACAAATTCTTTGAACCCATAACTTTTTAGAAATTGTCCAATGCCCTATTTCTCTAGAGAAATGTTGATTTTCTTCTTTACACTAGTCAAAACTAAGAGATATTTTTTATCTTTTAGATTAGGGTTGATCACCTCTTGATAGTATCTTAATTTCCTTTGATCCTCTAATTCTTTATCATACCACAATTTATGTAGAGTGACCTCTGGCATCTTTATGCCAAGCCCGCTTGAGCCGCATGTGGTTTTGATTGGAGTTTGAATGAATCTTAGGAAGTCTCTTGTCTTCCATGTTGTTTATGTTGTTCTTGTACATTAGTTACTTGGTCATATACATTCTCTTAATCGGGGAAAGACTCGCTTCTATGAGAAGGATATGATAGGGTGTATTGCCTTTAATTTTGGATTATAAAGTATAAAACACTTTTGGATTTTCTCTATCTTTCTCCATGATTCTTTAGAAATGTTGAATCCCCAAAATTCACAATCATATAAGATAACATGAGTGACAAGAGTCTAAAATATGAGGTTTTTCTTTTTTATCTCATAGCCAAAGCTTCACTGATTTGCAATTGTTTTCAAGTCCATAATAAGATTTACACCCTCAATTTATCCTTTTCTCAATGCTATAGTTCCATTTAATATTATGAAGAAGATTAATTCTGATATATTTATATGAAGTCACTTCCTCCAATCTATTGTAGTCATACAAGGAATTAGCGCAAGTGATCTTTTTGGATTTAATTATCATAACCTTTGTTTTGTCACTGTTAATAGTCATACTCGTATAAGAGTAGAAATGCTTGAGAATTTTTAGTTTCTTGCTGAGATCATATGGATTCTTGATCATAATAATAATATAATCAACATAAAGAAGAAAGATGATGACCATACTAGCTAGAGTCGGGCCAACACACCCTACTTCTTCCAAACAACCCTCTAACTTGTCAATGTATATGCCAAATATGGTAGAGGATAGTGGACAACCTTGCTTAACCCCTATATTACAATCACTTTATTTCAACCAACCCTTAGTGTCCTAAACATAGCAATAACATTTTTGTACAACCTTATCACAATAACTCTCAAATTGAAAGTAATTTTTTTCTCTTATAATATATTCCGAAGGTTATTTCTAGGCACTATGTCAAAATATTTTCTAACATCAAGGAAACAATGAATGAGATTGGTTTGATCATTGCAACACTCCTCTGCAATGATCCCAAGTGTAACAAGGTGGTCCATAATTGAATGTTAGCTCCTAGATCCAACCTTTCTTTTAGTTATTTTTTCGTTGCTCTGTAGTCATACACTGATCTTCTTTTCCAAAATAATTCCATATAACTTGTCTAAAATGGGGATAATCACAATGATCCTATAATAAGAGGGATTTTTTTTATCCCGACTTCTAAAAATAGGTACAATGAGGCTTTGAGTCTAGGTTTTAGGGAAGCCCTACTTGACTCCCTTCTTTGAGTCTTGTCTCAAAAATCCATCCATTTCAAGCAACTCTAGCTTCAGGCGACAACATGGGTTAATGCAGGTGATGGCTAGGGTAAGTCATAACCATAGAGGTTGTCACTTGCGGTATTCATGCTTGATCTCTCTTGTATTACTTTAGTATGTTGCCATGTTTCATTTGCACTAACAAGGTTAATTTTTCCTAGTATATGTCACATGTTATGTATAAAAAAAAAAAAAAAGATCGGATCTACATCAATGATATTGAAGATTTCCACCATAGTTTTAAAAAAAAACTTTCAACTTAGATAAATAAATATTCTCTCTAATTTTGTGATGTGTAAAAAAGAATTGAATGGTCAATTCTTGACATGGTGTCTAGAAATAACCTTTGGAATATATTAAAAGATTTCAAATTTCCTTTTGAGTTGAGATTTGTGTGATAACGTTGTATGATAATGTTATTGCTATGTTCAATAATGTTGAGGGTTGGTCAAAATAAATTAATCATAATATATGGGTTAGAAAAGGTTTCCCTTCGTCCCCTACCCTTTTTGGCATTTACATTGACAAGTTAGAGTCATGTTTGGAAGAAGGAGGTTTTGTTGGCACTACTTTAGGTGGAATAGTCATCATCCTTATTCTTTATAGTGATTCTATTTCTCTTATGGAAAGGTGTCCCTATGATATAGACAAGCAACTAATAATTCTCAAGGATTTTCTCTCTAGCTCACGGGTATGTCCGTAAACACTAAAAAAATAAAGGTTACAATAATCAAGTCTAAAAAGATCACTTATGGTAATTTTTTGTATGATAATAACAACTTAGAGGATATTACCTTGTACAAATATCTTGGAGCCGACCTTCATCACAATCTCAACTCAAAATATAGCATTGAGAAAAGGATTAATGGAGGGTGGAAAACCTATTTTGGTCTTGAGAACAACTATAAATCAAAATATTTTATGTTTTGGGAGAAAAATAAACTCATAGTTGAGAATCTTTCCATTCATGTTATATTTGTACCAATATTGTCTCTATAGCCTAATATGACATAGAGGTTGTCACGTATGTGGGTAATGCCGACCATATATTAAAATACTAATAATAATACTAATAATAACAAAAATAATATGTCAGCGAGATATAAATATTATCAATATAGTATTATATGTCCGCTAGATATTAAAATAATATAATAAAATATACATATATAAAATATATGGAAGCTATTTCAAGCATTCAATATGTTCTTTGAAACATACAATATTGGTGAGTTTATTTGAGCAAGTTAATTGAGGAGCAATGAAGTGATATGGGTGAAATAACTAAAGTGAGCAGCGAATTGAAAAGCAATGAATTGATCTGATTAAGTGAATTGAAGTGAGCAGTGAAATGAGGAGCAACTAACTAATATGAGAGTTAGAATTCATTGAGTTGTCCCAATCTCATTAATCGTAGAAGTAATCATAACGAACTGATTTGAAAGGTACACTTCATTTTTCCTTGAATTTCCATGCTTTGTTGCTTGTTTCTTATCAATTAGTTAGTAATACTAATAAAACATTCATTACCAACTATTCACCCTAATCAATAAACAATTTGACACAACTTATACCAACATAAGGATCATTGTCATGGATACTTAACTTTTTTTTCAAAAATAGGTAGACCAATTACACAAAAAAACATAAAATAATGGACATATCCCTTCTCTCTAGCAACTAAATCCATGCAAAATTATGTCCATACCTTGAATGCCAAGTCATCTGTTTAAAAAAATGTGCTTCGGATTTCATGGAGCCTCTATGGAAGTGCACTGCAATACATTGAAAATTCATCCATGCTAAATTGAATTTGTATAAAAACCAATATATGTAATATCCAAATCCTCTCAATAAACAAGATGGATTACTCTCATTGATACATATAAACCATCCTAGATCCATATTAACTTCATATTTATCAAGTGTAAAGTGGGAACAAATACCTTAAGATGCAGACTATTTTTAAACTGCAAAACTTGAGGAAAGGCTTTCACCTAGAGGGATTTGATCCCTCTTAGTGCTTTATAGATCCATAGTTAATATGGATCTAGGATAATATATGTATGTAAAATTAGGGGTTGCAACATATATCTAAGAGAATCATGGAGGAAAATAAAGTAGATCTAGAAGCATTTTATAATCTATAATCTTAAAATTAAAAGAAAATTTCCCTATTCTATTTTCCTCATGTAAGTTGGCATTTCCCCCATTGAGAGTATAGAGATGACGAGACATGTACCTAATGAAAAAGAATAAGACAACTAACATGAAAGAAAATAGGGTTCTTAGGATTGATTTAAACTCTACTCAAATTATCTATAGCTTTAGAGGGGTTGGTATAAAGATGTTAAGTGTTGGCTAAACCATTGAAGATTAGGGGAGGAGGTCACTTTGTAAAATATTGATGTCATTACAAATATAGATGCTTGAAAATTCCTTGATGGACTCATCAATACTGATAGGAAACTTATGCATTTGAATGGTAAATACTACCTCAATGGACTCATTAGGTGAATTTTAATTGGTAAGATGCTTTAGAGGATAAGCCTATCTCAATGGCTTATCAATCCAATTTCAAAATTCATTCTGATAAATCTCAAACCGTGCTCAATAAAATTATTAGGTGGTTTCAAAGGATTTAGCCTTGAAAATATTTCATTGAAAAGTAAAGTTGGCTCAATGAACTCATTGAGTGAAAATTTTGAAATAATTCAAATAATTATTTTCTGTAAATTTTAAAACATTCTTGATAGACTTATCGAGCATTTTCAAAAGTTCAATATTTGGAAAGCTCCAAGTGAGAAGTAAAAGAGAATTGATAGACTCGTTGAGAGGAATGTTGTAATTATTTAAATTCTTCTTTGAAGACACCCAATGGGCTAGTAAAAAAATAACAAAATCCAAAGATTACAATGACACCCAATGGACCCATAAGGTGATTTTTGAAAAATGAAACTCAAAAAATGTAGTGTAGCTAGAGAGGTAATGGGGGGCCAAAGGGCCCAGAGTGATAATAGTGGAGGCCATTCAATGTGAGGTGGACTAGGTCCACTATATTATTAAATAAGGTCCACTGTGGTAGTTAGATATATTAGTTTGAACATAATAAATGTAAGAGGACTTATTAGAAGGTTATGCTTCTAGAATGTGCCTCCTCTAGAATGTTCTTAGGTGGTTGGTAGCACTATATAAATGGGTTCAAGAAATGTAATGGAAGTAAATAAGAAGTATTGTATTTGAGCAGTAGCTCATTAGGTGTTTTCCCCCTCAAAGAGGCAAGTGAAAAGCAGAGGATCCCTTTTGTAATAGGATCTATTGTATGGTGTTGCCCTACCCTAATGGTTTCATAATAATAAAGTGTGGGTTTTTTAATATTGCTCTGTGGATTTATTGTGGTGCTTTTGTATTCAAGTCTTTGGTACTTAACAACTACTATCATAGCACCTTATTTGGCCAGAAAATGGTGATTTTTTTTTTCTCTATTTTGCATATTTTTTCAAGAATAAAAAGAGGGGTGCGACACTTCGGACAAATCATGTATTTTTCTATGTGGAATTTGCATAAACTAGTTGCAAATCTGAGTTTCTCTTAGAAAAACGACCAATTTAAAAAAAAAAAATCATCTGAAATGGAGTTTGGGAAGTGAATTTATCATCATTGTAAAATATGATAATTTTCAGGGCTTTTTCTGCAGATGGCCGCATGATTTTGTTGATTTATGTAGGCATCTGGGGCCTAATTTTCCAAAAAAAATTACATATATGAGTTCCTCTTTCAAAAATGTCTGATTTAAAAAAAACACATCCAAATTGGATCTCTGGAAGTGAAGGTATCATTGATTTAAAATCGACCATTTTTTAGGGTCTTCGTGATGGCGGTGAGACTCGAGAGCTCATAACTTTTCATAGGGTGCTCAGATTGCTACCATATCAGTTCCATTGGATATATGATTTTCAAATATTTATTTTGGTATATTATATGAGGATTTTCCTATTGATATGTAGTGCACTCCAACCTCTGTAAAATTTCCAATGTTCCTAAAATCTCTCGATGATATAATAAAGAAAAAAATCCATATTTATCCTAGCATTTTGGAAGAATATGCTCGAGAAAGACTTGTTTGGTATGATCTTGAGAATTATTGTGATTATTTGTACTCTTTTATTGCAAAGTAGTAGATATATAATAGGGAGATCATCATGTATGAATATAATTAAAAAATATATGATTAGTATGATTTTGAGGATGATTGTGATGATTGGTATATGAATAATTGTCATTTTTGGGATGATAATCACTTCCATCTTATATTTGATGACATTAATCCACCTCATGTAGAGAACATTCTGGAGAGTAAACAAGATCCTCCTATGCATATTCTGCTTCAATTTTATTATTCTCCAGAAATAGTAGATGATTTTTTGGTCGATTCTACATATTTGGATCCACATGACCATTGTCAATCCTTGGAGCATCATTTTCAGCTGGTTATTGAGTTCTGATATGTTCAACGTGAAGTTCACATGAGTACTTGGAAATGGGATCCAGGTTTACAGTGGTGGTTGGACTACTTCAGCATGGTGCCTCGCATTTCTACATGGGACCATAGTTCTCCATCCTACTTTAGCACTATGGTCAACAATTATCCATGGGAACCTGGTATATGGTTGCACACCCTCATAAAAAGCATTGAGGACAACAATTTCATAAGGGAGATGGAATGCAACTTTTATATAGAGAGATAATGGTGGGGATAAAGACCCATGATGATAATATTGGAGGCCATTCAATGTAAGGTGGACTAGGTCCACTATATTATTAAATAAGGACCACTATGGTAGTTAGATATATTAGTGTGAACATAATAAATGTAAGAGGACTTATTAGAAGGTTCTACTTCTAGAAGGTTCCTCCTCTAGGATATTATTAGGTGATTTGTAGCACTATATAAATGGGTTCAATAAATGTAATGGAATTAAAGAAGAGGTATCGTATTTTAGCAATATCTCATTAGGAGGTTTCCCCCTCGAAGAGGCAAGTGAACAAGAGAGGATCCCTTCCGTAATAGGACCTATTGTATGGTGTTTCCCTACCCTAAGGGTTTCATAATAATAAAGTGTGGGTTTTCTATATTTCTCTATGGATTTATTGTGGTGCTTTTGTATTCAAGTATTTGGTGCTTAACAAAAAATTACTATAAGGCCCAATAGACTCATTGGGTAATGTTTGTGAAATTTTGAAATAACCTTTGAAAGGTGCTTGATGTTTCTATTGGGATAAATTGGAAGTTATGCATTAAAAACGATCAAAAGAAACTGATAAAAAATTGAATCAAAACTCATCTGATAGTGTCATTAGGGAAAATTTAGCAAAGGTGATAATGCATGCTCAAAGTGCCATGATGGGTTTACTAGGCAACTTTCAGATGACAATATAATTCAAAAGTGATAGAAAGCATCTAATAACCTCATTGTTAAACACTTAAGTAAAACCATTTGAAAGAATCAAAGTTGAACAACTAGGTTCAAATGAAAATTTGAAAGTAAGATAAAGAAAATTCAGATGAAAATTGTTTGTTCTCAATCAATCAAGTCTAAGGAAAATAGATACATTTGAAAGGAAAAATGGAAAAACCCCATTCATCCATAAAATTAATAGAAATATAATGAAAATGAAAACTCAAAAAAAATGAGAATAAGAATCCCCCACCTCACACCAAGTTTTTAACTTGGATCTAGTTGAGTCCTAAACAATTTGTGACCTACTGGGTTAAGCCATGAATCTATGTAATTGATTGTTCGTTCATGATCCAAGAGAAGAAATGTGTTAAATTTGTTCAATAAAGATGTTATTCTGAAAGTGTGGGTACTTGTAAAACTACTCTTTCTGCGGAAATCCATGATTAGTCCAACTCTTTAATCACAATAATTTACCAGTTGAATTGAAGGAAAAAAAATAATGAAGTTAATCACCTTTTAGCCTAATCCAATATTCCAAGATAAAGTCATAGTCACAATGCCTTTAATTTTTTGGGGGGATTTAAAGTTTTTTGCAAAACTTTTCGTAGACATCATTATGATGTTTCTCCTTTGCATAAAAGAATCTATAGCCCTAATGGAGTCACCCCTACATCACATACCTTTCTCTGCTGCCAGCGAGAGTCCATAGCCCTGGTAGAGATATCTACATGTCCCCGTTATTAACTAAATCTCCTTTCCCAATCCTTCACCTTTCAAATATTGCTTTAGCAACCCTTAGTTAGGGGAAACAACAATTTATTTATGAGCAGGTGGGGATGATGTTTATTTGTAGTGAGTTCATTGATTATGTTTGCTTGAGTAGTAATCATATCCCTCTTGAGATGTTTATCCCTAGATGTTTTTCTTGTCACTTTTCACATGGTCAACTAATGTTAATATAAATTAATGGAATCCTTTATCCAACTGATTTATTAAATGATATCTATATTTTTGAGGTTATTAAGGATTTAATCACTCAAGACATTATAGGTCAACCACTAATCTAAATGGTTCTATCATTCCTTACAAGTTTGTTAGTATCATTTTCTTCCCTATCCATAATGGGTAACAGATAAAGATTTTACAGGATCTGGATAGGTGTTCTTAATGTCAAGGGACCTTATATTAAACATAACAAGCAACAAATGTAAACCTTTATTAATGCAATGTAACCCAAAATATATGAAAATCAAAGTAAAAAGGAAAGAAATAAAAATTCAAAAACAGTGTAGAAAACTTCTATACTTTCACAAATTGTTGGGATCCTCCCTAGGGGTGTATGAGAGGGCCCAAGAGACCAATAGAGTAGTTATAATAGTATAGTTATGGTGGATATTAAATGTAAAGCAGACTACCTCCACTATGGTTTTTATTAAATAAGGCTCACTAGTTAGTTAGCATGGAACAAATGTAATATGGCCTCATTAAAGAAGGTCCACTAGGTAGTTAGGAGGTGGTTTTGATTAATATTATCTAGTTATATATAAATAAGGATGGAGTCCTACTTATGGGATATGTGTGAAGTATATTGTATTCGAATCTTATCTCATTTAAAGATCGCACAACCTTAAGAGGAAAGTGAACATGAGTGGATTTCTTCCATTAAAAGGATCATTGTAAGGTGTTTCCCTACCTTAAGGTTATTTTGATAAATAAAATATTGAGAATTATGAATACATTGTTTGTGATTTGATTTATTGGGTCAAGGATCATAATAAGTGGTATCAAATCTCTTTCTGTTGGATTACTGAGAGGGGGGGTGAATCAGTAATAACGTAATTATAATCATTTTTCTTCAAATGTTATATCAATGTAGAATTATTATCCAATAATGAGAAGTAATAAATAAACAATCACACACATGCACGGTACACCAGTGTTTTACGTGGAAACCCAAATCAAGAGAAAAACACGGAATGCTTTTTCTTATATGTCTTGAAGAATTACATTCATTGGAAGCACCAACTTCCTTTGTTTTTCAGCTGCAACTGGAAGGAGGTTCCAACCTCCTAGTTTCTCATGCTACAACNCCTCCTAGTTTATCAGGCTACAACCTGAGGGAAGCTCCAACTCCCCAAATCTTTGGCTGCAACTAGAAGGAGGCTACAACCCCCAATGTCCTCCAGCTACAACTGGAAGGTGGCTACAACCACCTGTCCTTGCCCCGTCCTGCCACCCTGAAGTAGAAGTAGAATGATGGAACCACTGTCACACTATCATTGTGAGATATATTGCTGTAAACCTGTACCAATAAGTCTGAACCATGCATCAACCTGTACCTCAACCTGTAATCAACCTGTACCATAAATAAGTGCATCAACCATGCAACAACCTGTAATCAACCTGTACCATAAACAAGTGGATCAACCATGCACCAACCTGTAATCAACCTATACCTTAAACAAGT
>JASDQU010515286.1:18058-36925 GCA_032191745.1 Picea mariana | reverse complement strand
AACCTTGATGTAATAACCATTTTTCTTCTCCAAAAGTGATTTAAACTATTAAAAATAACCCAATGTGTCAGATTTATGTTTTAGGAAATAAATCCTTGTCTTTCTTGAGAATCCATCAATAAATGTTAGAAAATGTGTACTGCCTCCTATAGATGGTGTTTGCATTGGTCCAAAAATGTATGAATGTACAATTTCTAGTGGATATTTTGCTCTGTAAGACTGGCCAACTGGAAATGATTCTCTATGTTTCTTAACAAAAATACAACCTTCACATATTCTTTCTGTTTTTTCAATCAACGGAAACCCTTTCACCATATTCTTTGTGTGTAGCATCTTTATACCTCCAAAGTTTAAATGTCCAAATCTAAAATTCCATAACCAAGAATCATCATGTACTTCAAATTGGAATGTTGCTTGCATCTCTGCGCCACTTTCTCCTTTCTTGATCCTGCGCACACTATTTTCTTTATTGGAACTGCTCACACTCTCTGCTGTAAAGGCAGTGTCATACTGCGTGTCTTTTGTTTTACCAAAAACTTGTGCTGTATTTTTCTTCTTGGATGGGCTCAAAGTCAATGGGAACATTTTGTTACTTGTCATCTGAATTCTTGCAATAAGTTGATTTCTCGGACATCTGTCCATAATCACACAATGATTATCTTCCATGTAGATTATGTATCATTTCTGTAACAACTATCCCGTGCTCATCAAATTATGCTTTAGACCAGAAACATAATATACATCAGACATAACCTTTTTTCCTCCTTTCTTAGTTAAAATGTTTATACTGCCTTTTCCTAAGATAGTGATTTCAATATCTGTTTCAAGTGTATCTTTAGTTTGGACTGACTTATCCAAACTAGAAAACAACTCCAAGTTTCTTGTCATGTGATTACTACAGCCTGAATCTAGATATCATATGTCACATGGACTTTCTTGAGAAACATTGCACTCAACTCGAGAAACTATAGGCATTGTTTCAATGCACGCCATAAACAGAGGGTTGGAGGGACTGTTTTCGTTCTGTGACTGATCTTGTCCTTGCTTGTTCTGATTATATTTTCTCTTTTTCCACTCATATGCATAATTTCCATACTCTTTACAGTAATGGCACTGAATCTTTGATCTGTCAATTCTCTGACTACTTGGCTAACTGGTATTTGCGTTTTTCCCTCTTCCACTAGTATTTCCAGGATTGTTATTGTGTCCACCTCTAATAGAACTTCTTCCTCTGCCTCTAGAGTTAGCTCCCCCCCTTCCTCTTACACGGCTTCTGGATGACTATGCGGAAAATGCATTCTATAATGACATATTTGACATATTCAATCTGTGTTCATGATTAATGAGAGAAGCTTGTAGTTCATCTAGACTAAATTGACCCAGGTCTTTTCTCTCCTCCAAAGCCACAACAAGGGTATCAAATTTAGGAGGAAGACTCATAAGTACCTTCTCAACAACCTTTCTGTCTTCTATGGTTTCACCATGAGACATAATCTAATTTATCATGCCAATAACATGGGTATAAAAGGAATCTACTGAATCTGTATCTTTCAATGATAGAGTTTCAAAATCTCTTCTAAGAATTTGTAGTTTTGAAGTCTTGACTTTGTCCATACCTTGATAAGAGGTTTGTAATATGTCTCATGCATCCTTTGCTTTCTTTGTTGATGCAACTCTTGGGAGTATGCTCTCATGCATGGCTTGATGTGTATAAAACATCATCTTTCCATCTTTCATCCTTTGATCTTTCAAAGAATCCTTCTCAGCTTGTGTGAGGGAATTGTATGTTGCCTGATTTGCTAGTTCCACGTAGCCATTTTCGACTATCTCTCATACATATTGATCACGAAATAACGCCTTAATGGTCAGGGAATATAACTCATAATTCTTTCCTGTAAAAGTGGGAGGTTGCATATTTGAAGTAGAAGCCATATTTCTCCATACAACAAAGATGTTGATCTGGAACTTGTTCTGATCAACCTGGCTCTGATACCAGATCTCGGATCCACAACATGCAGATAGATTCTACGCAATACAGTTGAAAATATCACACGCCACAAAACTTCGTGACTGAACACAAATGACTTACCGCACAATGCACATAGTGCATGATTTACTGCGCGTTGTAATAAAACATTTAATGAAATGATTTCTTGACACACAAACAGTGCTATACTTATCATATAAACCTAGAAATACACATTAAAGTGTCAACACAGAGAATACTTGATATATATTAAACTTAGGCGTTGTGAGCTAATCCATAATACAATAGTGTGTTGAGGTTTGGCTCCATTGACTTGTGAACTATTTCTGCAACTTACAAACACACACACACACACAAAGTTTGAGCTCTCAGACTTCTTAGACTACTTTCATCAATTAATCTTGCTTCTCTATTGTGTGTCTATTCTTTGTCTATCAACTTCCTACAGACTCCAGCTTATAAAGATGAAACACATACTTCATGTAGAAGTAAAACTGACTCAACATTAAAGACTACAATATTCTACTTAACTGGACTCAGAAATATAAAGACCGTCTTCATTAAATAACTTCCGTGCTTGCCAACTGACAAAACTGAGTTTGAGTAAACTTGAGAATATTGAGTTTGAGTAAACTTGAGAATTTGTATTTGCAGACTAACTCACTGACATGAATCTCACCTACTTCGTAATCACTATTTCCAACAAGATCCCTCCTTAATACGTGATCAATATGTGTAGAGATGAAGAACTCATCCAAAGGAGCAATATGTGTAGAGATGAAGAACTCATCCAAAGGAAACGGCAAGGGAATGCTTGGTAACCATTCTGTGAAAGCCAAGATTTCTAATGCGTGTGAGCTCTGTGGAGTGCATATACATTAGCAAGGATGGGTAGTTTCCAATGATAGCGTGCGAATGGAGCTCAACGTGACTTGTTGTTTGAGGCAGGTAGGCCAGCAAACCATTATTCATTCATTATTTGCGCCATGTATGTAGTATAAATAAAGATGCGTCTATGATATTCAATTAGATTACTATGATATAAGGAAATCCTAAACCTGCATGATCAAGGTTTATGCAAAAGGCAAGGTAATTTCAGCCATCAAATAATAAATAAATATAAGAGTGGTTGACTAACCGGAAGAAGCTTCACTAAACCTTACAGATGCAGGACAATTTTATTTATAGGGTTGAGCAGTTCATAAGTCTTTATTTATTTATCTCTTATTGATTTCAAATCCATGGAAAGTTTTCATCCATTTCAATTTCGTAAAAAAGAAATTTTTGCTGCAGATCTCCTTCCAAGATCTTACTTAACATTTAGAAAGAATCTTACTTCAAAGATCTTTCTTAACATTTAAATACACTTGTATAGAAATCCCATCCCTACTTCATGTTCATAATATTATAATTTATGCGGATCATCATTATAATTTTCATCCTTGGTGTATTCTTTAAATTTGCCTACTGCAGAGATGCCATCCTCATTAACAACAAATGTAGAACTAACCTAATACCAAAACATTTGCAACAATCAAGTAAACTATCTTCTTAAAAAAATTAAAAATATATATTATAGTTACATAATTTACTTTATATTTAATTAAAAATTTAATTCCCATTTAAAATAATGAAACTTTTTTGTTTTTAATTTTTTTTAACAAATTATCATTAAGACCAAATTTGATTTATCAACCTTAAAAGGGGTAAGAATTACTTGTTTTTCTTTAGAATTTTATTTCCATGCTCTAAAATTTTAAAAAAAGCATCCCTAAATCACCATAGTTTTGATGAGTTAAATGATTACAAAGGTAGGTATTTACTGAAATTGTGATGTAATGTGGGTGATCATCATAATTTTGAAGAGTCAAAAGATTATGAAGGTTGGTATTGTAACAAATATTTTGAAATTGTGATTTAATGTGGGTGTACATGAGACATTCTAAGAGAAAATGATTCATCTTCAACCCTCTTAGTGTCACAAAGACGACAAATTCTTTGGACCCATAACTTTTTAGGAATTGTCCAATGCCCTATTTCTCTAGAGAAATGTTGATTTTCTTCTTTACACTAGTCAAAACTAAGAGATATTTTTTATCTTTTAGATTAGGGTTGATCACCTCTTGATAGTATCTTAATTTTCTTTGATCCTCTAATTCTTTATCACACCACAATTTATGTAGAGTTACCTCTGGCATCATTATGCCAAGCCCGCTTGAGTCGCATGTGGTTTTGATTGGAGTTTGAATGAATCTTAGGAAGTCTCTTGTCTTCCATGTTGTTTATGTTGTTCTTGTACATTAGTTACTTGGTCATAGACATTCTCTTAATCGGGGAAAGACTCGCTTCTATGAGAAGGATATGATAGGGTGTATTGCATTTAATTTTGGATTATAAGGTATAAAACACTTTTGGATTTTCTCTATCTTTCTCCATGATTCTTTAGAAATGTTGAATCCCCAAAATTCACAATCATATAAGATAACATGAGTGACAAGAGTCTAAAAGATGAGTTTTTTTTTATCTCATAGCCAAAGCTTCATTGATTTGCAATTGTTTTCAAGTCCATAATAAGATTTACACCCTTAATTTATCCTTTTCTCAATGCTATAGTTCCATTTAATATTATGAAGAAGATTGATTCTGAGATATTTATATGAAGTCACTTCCTCCAAGCTATTGTAGTCATACAAGGAATTAGCGCAAGTGATCTTTTTGGATTTAATTATCATAACCTTTGTTTTGTCATTGTTAATAGTCATACTCGTATTAGAGTAGAAATGCTTGAGAATTTTTAGTTTCTTGCTGAGATCATATGGATTCTTGATCATAATAATAATATAATCAACATAAAGAAGAAAGATGGTGACCATACTAGCTAGAGTCGGGCCAACACACCCTACTTCTTCCAAACAACCCTCTAACTTGTCAATGTATATGCCAAATATGGTAGAGGATAGTGGAAAACCTTGCTTAACCCATATATTACAATCACTTTATTTCAACCAACCCTTAGTTTCCTAAACTTAGCAATAACATTTTTGTACAACCTTATCACAATAACTCTCAAATTGAAAGTAAATTTTTTCTCTTATAATATATTCCAAAGGTTAGTTCTAGGCACTATGTCAAAATATTTTCTAAAGTCAAGGAAACAACGGATGAGATTGGTTTGATCATTGCAACACTCCTCTGCAATGATCCCAAGTGTAACAAGGTGGTCCATAATTGAATGTTAGCTCCTAGATCCAACCTTTCTTTTAGTTATTTTTTCGTTGCTCTGTAGTCATACACTGATCTTCTTTTCCAAAATAATTCCATATAACTTGCCTAAAATGGGGATAATCACAATGATCCTATAATAAGAGGGATTTTTTTTATCCCGACTTTTAAAAATAGGTACAATGAGGCTTTGAGTCTAGGTTTTAGGGAAGCCCTGCTTGACTCCCTGCTTTGAGTCTTGTCTCAAAAATCCATCCATTTCAAGCAAGTCTGGCTTCAAGCGACAACATGGGTTGATGCAGGTGATGGCTAAGGTAAGTCGTAACCATAGAGGTTGTCACTTGTGGTATTCATGCTTGATCTCTCTTGTATTACTTTAGTATGTTGCCATGTTTCATTTGCACTAATAAGGTTAATTTTTCCTAGTATATGTCACATGTTATGTATAAAAAAATAATTAACTTTTCGGATCTACATCAATGATATTGAAGATTTCCACCATAGTTTTAAAAAGAAACTTTCAACTTAGATAAATAAATATTCTCTCTAATTTTGTGATTTGTAAAAAATAATTGAATGGTCAAGACATGGTGTCTAGAAATAACCTTTGGAATATATTAAAATATTTCAAATTTCCTTTTGAGTTGAGATTTGTGTGATAACGTTGTATGATAATGTTATTGCTATGTTCAATAATGTTGAGGGTTGGTCAAAATAAATTAATCATAATATATGGGTTAGAAAAGGTTTCCCTTCGTCCCCTACCCTTTTTGGCATTTACATTGACAACTTAGAGTCATGTTTGGAAGAAGGAGGTTGTGTTGGCACTACTTTAGGTGGAATAGTCATCATCCTTATTCTTTATAGTGATTCTATTTCTCTTATGGAAAGGTGTCCCTATGATATAGACAAGCAACTAATAATTCTCAAGGATTTTCGCTCTAGCTCATGGGTATGTCTGTAAACACTAAAAAAATAAAGGTTACGATAATCAAGTCTAAAAAGATCACTTATGGTAATTTTTTGTATGATAATAACAGCTTAGAGGATATTACCTCGTACAAATATCTTGGAGCTGACCTTCATCACAATCTCAACTCAAAATATAGCATTGAGAAAAGGATTAATGGAGGGTGGAAAACCTATTTTGGTCTTGAGAACGACTATAAATCAAAATATTTTATGTTTTGGGAGAAAAATAAACTCATAGTTGAGAATCTTTCCACTCATGTTATATTTGCACCAATATTGTCTCTATAGCCTAGTATGACATAGAGGTTGTCACGTATGTGGGTAATGCCGACCATATATTAAAATACTAATACTAATACTAATAATAACAAAAATAATATGTCAACGAGATATAAATATTATCAATATAGTATTAAATGTCCGCTAGATATTAAAATAATATAATAAAATAGACATATATAAAATATATGGAAGTTATTTCAAGCATTCAATATGTTCTTTGAAACATACAATATCGGTGAGTTTATTTGAGCAAGTTAATTGAGGAGCAATGAAGTGATTTGGGTGAAATAACTAAAGTGAGTAGCGATTTGAGAAGCAATGAATTGATCTGATCAAGTGAATTGAAGTGAGCAGTGAAATGAGGAGCAACTAACTAATACGAGAGTTAGAATTCATTGAGTTGTCCCAATCTCATTAGTCGTAGTAGTAATCATAACGAACTGATTTGAAAGGTACACTTCATTTTTCCTTGAATTTCCATGCTTTGTTGCTTGTTTCTTATCAATTAGTTAGTAATACTAATAAAACATTCATTACCAACTATTCACCCTAATCAATAAACAATTTGACACAACTTATACCAACATAAGGATCATTGTCATGGATACTTAACTTTTTTTTCAAAAATAGGTAGACCAATTACACAAAAAAACATAAAATAATGGACATATCCCTTCTCTCTAACAACTAAATCCATGCAAAATTATGTCCATACATTGAATGCCAAGTCATTTGTTTAAAAAAATGTGCTTCGGATTTCATGGAGTCTCTATGGAAGTGCACTGCAATACATTGAAAATTCATCCATGCTAAATTGAATTCGTATAAAAATAAATATATGTAATATCCAAATCCTCTCAATAAACAAGATGGATTACTCTCATTGATACATATAAACCATCCTAGATCCATATTAACTTGATATTTATCAAGCGTAAAGTGGGAACAAATACCTTAAGATGCAGACTATTTTTAAACTGCAAAACTTGAGGAAAGGCTTTCACCTAGAGGGATTTGATCCCTCTTAGTGCTTTATAGATCCATAGTTAATATGGATCTAGGATAATATATTTATGTAAAATTAGGGGTTGCAACATATATCTAAGAGAATCATGGAGGAAAATAAAGTAGATCTAGAAGCATTTTATAATCTATAATCTTAAAATTAAAAGCAAATTTCCCTATTCTATTTTCCTCATATAAGTTGGCATTTCCCCCATTGAGAGTATAGAGATGACGAGACATGTACCTAATGCAAAATAATAAGACAACTAACATGAAAGAAAATAGGGTTATTAGGATTGATTTAAACTCTACTCAAATTATCTATAGCTTCAGAGGGGTTGGTATAAAGATGTTAAGTGTTGGCTAAACCATTGAAGATTAGGGGAGGAGGTCACTTTGTAAAATATTGATGTCATTACAAATATAGATGCTTGAAAATTCCTTGATGGACTCATCAATACTGATAGGAAACGTATGCATTTGAATGGTAAATACTACCTCAATGGACTCATTAGGCGAATTTTAATTGGTGAGATGCTTTAGAGGAGAAGCCTATCTCGATGGCTTATCAATCCAATTTCAAAATTCATTCTGATAAATCTCAAACCGTGCTCAATAAAATTATTAGGTGGTTTCAAAGGATTTAACCTTGAAAATATTCCATTGAAAAGTAAAGTTGGTTCAATGAACTCATTGAGTGAAAATTTTGAAATAATTCAAATGATTCTTTTCTATAAATCTTAAAACATTCTTGATAGAGTTATCGAGCATTTTCAAAAGTTCAATATTTGGAAAGCTCCAAGTGAGAAGTAAAAGAGAATTGATAGACTGATTGAGAGGAATTTTGTAATTATTTAAATTCTTCTTTGAAGACACCCAATGGGCTAATAAAAAAATAACAAAATCCAAAGATTACAATGACACCCAATGGACCCATAAGGTGATTTTTGAAAAATGAAACTCAAAAAATGTAGTGTATCTAGAGAGGTAATGGGGGGCCAAGGGCCCAAAGTGATAATAGTGGAGGCCATTCAATGTGAGGTGGACTAGGTCCACTATATTATTAAATAAGGTCCACTGTGGTAGTTAGATAGATTAGTTTGAACATAATAAATGTAAGAGGACTTATTAGAAGGTTATGCTTCTAGAATGTGCCTCCTATAGAATGTTCTTAGGTGGTTGGTAGAACTATATAAATGGGTTCAAGAAATGTAATGGAAGTAAATAAGAAGTATTGTATTTGAGTGGTAGCTCATTAGGTGGTTTCCCCGTCGAAGAGGCAAGTGAAAAGGAGAGGATCCCTTTTGTAATAGGATATATTATATGATGTTGCCCTACCCTAATGGTTTCATAATAATAAAGTGTGGGTTTTTTAATATTGCTCTGTGGATTTATTGTGGTGCTTTTGTATTCAAGTCTTTGGTACTTAACAACTAGTATCATAGCATCTTATTTGGCCACAAAATGGGGAGTTTTTTTTTTTCTCTATTTTGCATATGTTTTCAAGAATAAAAAGAGGGGTGCGACACTTCAGACAAATCATGTATTTTTCTATGTGGAATTTGCATAAACTAGTTGCAGATCTGAGTTTCTCTGAGAAAAATGACCAATTTAAAATTAAAAAAAATCATCTGAAATGGAGTTTGGGAAGTGAATTTATCATCATTGTAAAATATGATAATTTTCAGGGCTTTTTCTGCAGATGGCTGCATGATTTTGTTGATTTATGTAGGCATATGGGGCCTAATTTTCCCAAAAAAATTACATATATGAGTTCCTCTTTCAAAAATGTCTGATTTAAAAAAAACACATCCGAATTGGATCTTTGGAAGTGAAGGTATCATTGATTTAAAATCGACCATTTTTAGGGTCTTCGTGATGGCAGTGAGACTCGAGAGCTCATAAATTTTCACAGGGTACTCAAATTGCTACCATATCAGTTCCATTGGATAGATGATTTTCAAATATTTATTTTGGTATATTATATGAGGATTTTCCTATGGATATGTGGTGCACTCCAACCTCTGTAAAATTTCCAATGTTCCTAAAATCTCTCGATGATATAATAAAGGAAAAACATCCATATTTATCCTAGCATTCTGGACGAATATGCTTGAGAAAGACTTGTTTGGTATGATCTTGAGAATTATTGTGATTATTTTTACTCTTGTATTGTAAAGCAGGAGATATATAATAGGGAGATCATCATGTATGAATATAATCAAGAAATATATGATTAGTATGATTTTGAGGATGATTGTGATGATTGGTATATGGATAATTGTCATTTTTGGGATGATAACCACTTCCATCTTATATTTGATGACATTACTCCACCTCATGTAGAGAACATTCTGGAGAGTAAACAAGATCCTCCTATGCATATTCTGCTTCAATTTTATTATTCTCCAGAAGCAGTAGATGATTTTTTGGTCGGTTCTACATATTTGGATCCACATGACCAATGTCAATCCTTGGAGCATCATTTTTAGCTGGTTATTGAGTTCTGATATCTTCAACGTGAAGCTCACATGAGCACTTGGAAATGGGACCCAGGTTTACAATGGTGGTTGGACTACTTTAGCATGGTGGCTCGCATTTCTACATGGGACCCTAGTTCTCCATCCTACTTTAGCACTATGTTCGACAATTATCCATGGGAACCTGGTATATGGTTGCACACCCTCATAAAAAGCATTGAGAACAACAATTTCATAAGGGGGATGGAATGCAACTTTTATATAGAGAGATAATGGGGGGGATAAAGACCCATGATGATAATATTAGAGGCCATTCAATGTAAGGTGGATTAGGTCCACTATATTATTAAATGAGGACCAGTATGGTAGTTAGATATATTAGTGTGAACATAATAAAGGTAAGAGGACTTATTAGAAGGTTCTACTTCTAGAAGGTTCCTCCTCTAGAATATTATTAGGTGATTTGTAGCACTATATAAATGGGTTCAAGAAATGTAATGGAATTAAAGAAGAAGTATCGTATTTTAGCAATATCTCATTAGGAGGTTTTCCCCT
Source organism: Picea mariana (assembly GCA_032191745.1). Taxonomy (NCBI): domain Eukaryota; kingdom Viridiplantae; phylum Streptophyta; class Pinopsida; order Pinales; family Pinaceae; genus Picea; species Picea mariana. Next base: position 26,422 of record JASDQU010515286.1, on the reverse strand, counting down.
CGAAGAGGCAAGTGAACAAGAGAGGATCCCTTTCATAATAGGACCTATTGTATGGCGTTTCCCTACCCTAAGGGTTTCATAATAATAAAGTGTGGGTTTTCTATATTTCTCTATGGATTTATTGTGGTGCTTTTGTATTCAAGTATTTGGTGCTTAACAAAAAATTACAATAAGGCCCAATAGACTCATTGGGTAACATTTGTGAAATTTTGAAATAACCTTTGAAAGGTGCTTGATGTTTCTATTGGGATAAATTGGAAGTTATGCATTAAAAATGATCAAAAGATACTGATAAAAAATTGAATCAAAACTCATCTGATAGTGTCATTAGGGAAAATTTAGCAAAGGTGATAATGCATGCCCAAAGTGCCATGATGGGTTTACTAGGCAAATTTCAGATGACAAGATAATTCAAAAGTGATAGAAAGCATCTAATAACCTCATTGGTAAACACTTAAGTAAAACCATTTGAAAGAATCAAAGTTGAACAACTAGGTTCAAATGAAAATTTGAAAGTAAGATAAAGAAAATTCAGATGAAAATTGTTTGTTCTTAATCAATCAAGTCTAAGGAAAATAGATACATTTGAAAGGAAAAATGGAAAAACCCCATTCATCCATAAAATTAAGAGAAATATAATGAAAATGAAAACTCAAAAAAAATGAGAATAAGAATCCCTCACCTCACCCCCAAGTTTTTAACTTGGATCTAGTTGAGGCCTAAACAATTTGTGACCTACTGGGTTAAGCCATGAATCTATGTAGTGTATTGTCCGTTCATGATCCAAGAGAAGAAATATGTTAAATTTGTTCAATAAAGATGTTATTCTGAAAGTGTGGGTACTTGCAAAACTACTCCTTATGTGGAAATCCATGATTAGTCCAACTCTTTAATAACAATAATTTACCAATTGAATTGAAGGAAAAACAATAATGAAGTTAATCACCTTTTAGCCTAATCCAATATTCCAAGATAAAGTCATAGTCACAATGCCTTTAACTTTTTGGGAGGATTTAAAGTTTTTTGCAAACATTTTCTTAGACATCATTATGGTGTTTCTCCATTGCATAAAAGCATCTATAGCCCTAATGGAGTCACCCCTACATCACATACCTTTCTCTGCTGCCAACGAGAGTCCATAGCCCTGGTGGAGATATCTACATGTCCCCGTTATTAACTAAATTTCCTTTCCCAATCCTTCACCTTTCAAATATTGCTTTAGCAACCCATGGTTAGGGGAAACAACAATTTATTTATGAGCAGGTGGGGATGATGTTTATTTGTAGTGAGTTCATTGATTATGTTTGCTTGAGTAGTAATCATATCCCTCTTGAGATGTTTATCCCTAGATGTTTTTCTTGTCACTTTTCACAAGGTCAACTAATGTTAATATAAATTAATGGAATCCTTTATCCAGCTGATTTATTAAATGATATCTAGATTTTTGAGGTTATTAAGGATTTAATCACTCAAGAAATTCTAGGTCAACCACTAATCTAAATGGTTCTATCATTCCTTACAAGTTTGTTAGTATCATTTTCTTCCCTATCCATAACGGGTAACAGATAAAGATTTTACAGGATCTGGATAGGTGTTCTTAATGTCAAGGGACCTTATATTAAACATAAAAAGCAACAAATGTAAACCTTTATTAATGCAATGTAACCCAAAATATATGAAAATCAAAGTAAAAAGGAAAGAAATAAAAATTCAAAAATAGTGTAGAAAACTTCTAGACTATCACAAACTGTTGGGATCCTCCCTAGGGGTGTATGAGAGGGCCCAAGAGACCACTAGAGTAGTTATAATAGTATAATTATGGTGGATATTCAATGTAAAGAAGACTAACTCCACTATGGTTTTTATTAAATAAGGCTCACTAGTTAGTTAGCATGGAACAAATGTAATGTGGCCTCATTAAAGAAGGTCCACTAGGTAGTTAGGAGGTGGTTTTGATTAATATTATCTAGTTATATATAAAGAAGGATGGAGTCCTACTTATGGGATATGTGTGAAGTATATTGTATTCGAAGCTTATCTCATTTAAAGATCACACAACCTTAAGATAAAGTGAACATGAGTGGATTTCTTCCATTAAAAGGATCATTGTAAGGTGTTTCCCTACCTTAAGGTTATTTTGATAAATAAAATATTGAGAATTATGAATACATTGTTTGTGATTTGATTTATTGGGTTAAGGATCATAATAAGTGGTATCAGAGCTCTTTCTTGGGCCCAAAACAAAGTTGTTTTTTTCTTCCATTTTGCAAGTTTTGAAAGGGAAAAAAGGTCATGACACTCATATCAATTCCAATAGATTTCTAATAAGATTTTAAAGAAATCAATTGCATATTTGAATTCCTCTTGAAAAAAATCATCCAACTTGGGGTTCGAGAAATGAATATATTGTTGATTCAATTAAACTATTTTAGGGTTTTTTAGTTAGTATGACTGTGTAGATTGTAGAGTAGAAAATTTTTGGTAGATTGCCCAGATTTCAATCAAAACAACTCATTGGATAGAGTATTTTTAGGAATTTCATTTGATATATTATATGATACAATTCTAATCAATATTTAGTTCTCTACAACCCTTACAAATATCCACCCACAAACCCTAACGAAACTGAATAATGGCAATGTTGAGGAACATGACATGGGAGGAAGGGGTTACAATATTTTATGCCACGATCCAAAACATGCAATATACACTTGTCAAGTGTAATAAATACATGAAGGAGGTATTTCATCAATTTAGAGACATATCATTGGTTTGATGCATCCTATCATCCAAAGGAAGTATACTAGCAACATACATGTCTGGTATGAGTTAGAGGATTCTTTTGATGATTGCTATATGGTAATTTGCTAATTCAAGGATGAAAACTAATTTCACCTTATAGTTCATGAATCTAATCCACCTTATGTATAGAACATCATCAAGGGACATCTAGAGAAGGTTATAAATACCAGTTTTTAGTTTACATATTCTCTATTGGTAGTATCCCTTCTAGATTTGCACTTGAACTTCTGAAACTATATGGATGGTATTCTAAATATGTGGGGTTCCATTTATTTGGATACACATGAAAATGTTAGGAATTTCGAGCATTATATTCATCCATCTATTGAGCTCAGGTGTCACTTAGTTTGTAGTCAACATCAACACTTGGACATGGCACCTAGGTTTATGGCTAAGATATGTGGACCCTTTTATCCTTACAATGATAACTTCTACATGTGACCTTGGTTTCATATATTACTTTATAATTGTGGTTAACACTTGTCCATGGGACCCTAATTATGGTTGTCTATTTTCACTACAAGTGTTGAGGGAACTGCTTTTCTAAGGGTGGTGTAGTGTTGGGATCCTCCCTAGGGGTGTAATGAGGGGGATAAAGGGCCCACTTGAGTAGTAATAATATAGCTATGGTTTCCATTCATTGTAAAGTGGACTAGGTCCACTATGGTTGTTATTAGAAAATACCCACTAGTTAGTTAACCTGGAAAAAATGTAACATGGCCTCATTAAAGAARGTCCACTAGGTAGTTAGGAAGTGATTATGATTATGATTCTCTAGTTAGTTGTAACTAATGATGTAGTCCWCCTTTTKGGATATGGGTGGAGTGTATTATATTTGGATCTTATCTCATTGAGAGGCATCCAACCTTAAGAGATAAGTGAAAATGAGTGCATTCCTTCTGTAAAAGGATTATTGTAAGGTTTTTCCCTACCTCAAGAGTATTTTGATAAATAAAATATCRAACATTATGAATATCTTGTTTGTAATTCAATTTCTTGGGTTAAGGATCACAATAAAAATAGTGAAACTCTAATCTTAGAGTAAGAACCRAAAAATTAAATTTGAAATAACAAATGAAATATGGAAAYTGTAGAAAATAAAATGTACTATATACAAGMTARCCACCTTAAGGGAAACTAACTGAAGTACTTCTTGATAATTTCACCATTGACTAGGAGGAGATCCAAMTCYCCCTCCATGTATTGCAATCTATAGGTATGAAGGCCAATCTTTTCATCCACTTGAAATGGTCCAAACCAAAGTTGTTGGAACTTTGAATGTCTTCCTTTTGGCTCATTTGTGTTATCCCACTTAAGAACTAGATCATCGAATTCAAAATTACTATCACTAGATGAATGCTTATAAAACTAGCATTTGACAATGTGTTGATGAATTGCAAACTTTTGTCCAGGTTTCTCTCTATCCTCTTCTAACCTCAACAAAGTATCAATTTTGTTTTAGAGGGTTGAGTAACTCTACCCCTTTGCAAACTGTGACATATGTAAGAAGGAAATAATATGTTTGAAGGTAGAATGGATTCCTTACCATAAATAAGAAAATAAGGGGAGGTACTGAAAACAACCTTTGAATGGAATCAATATGCTCACATGGTATTATGAAGGGCATTGTACCAATTATGATGGTGACTATTTTGTTTAGGATTCAAATAAGGTTTTTATTGATGGATTCAAACACTCCATTCCCTTTTGGGTAATAGTTAAATGAGTAGCATAAATAATAATTTTCTCCAAAGAAAATTTAGTTAATTTCAGTGAAAAAAATGAATCATTATCGAATACACGAAATATGATTTTCACATCCAATATCTCCAATTCCCTCCATAGTAATGGTTCTAGTGACGAGTGAGTATTTTGAAGATTTTTCTGAAATGGATTGACATCCTTATTTATAGGAATGACAAGATGGATTAACATTATATCCTATATTTTCATATCATCATAGGACCAAGCAAATACATCCTTGTATTTTTGAAGAGATTTATGTATTCTTGTCTTTCTACTTGTGTACAACACAAACCAAACCAAGGTTAACATATTTTGAATTTTCTTAGATTCCCAAATTTATAACCTCACACTTCATTGAAAAGATATTTGTTTTGACATTCATTGTTTTTTTAAATTTATCCAGTAAATTGAATGGGTTTTCAAGAGTCAAAACACGTTTAAGAATGAGATTTGATTTCATATTTCTCATTCCTTCTTCACAATCTTGTAATTCCTTCAAATGTTTTTCATAATCGATTACTGTATCCTGAAAGGCTCCCTCATTATTTAAGAAATTGATAATATGTTTATTATCATCAAAGATTCTCTAATTCATAACATTATCTCGCATATAGGGATTGAAAATGAGTTTAACAAAAAAACATATTAGCCCAAAAAAAACCCTCTAATGGGGCCCAACAAGCAGCATCATTAGCTAGAGAATTTTCATCTACATTCTTATTTCAAGGAATGGATTTGATATTAAATGCTTCAAATTAATTTACTAGATTCTATGCCTCAAGCTAGTAATTTCTCAAATGAGACAACTAACAATGTATGTTATTTCTCACTTGTTTCAGAAGTAAAAAAAAAATACATTTAATATTGACTTTTTAAGTAATTGAGACAAGGCCTCATATTTAGATATGTCATTAGCACATTCAAATTCCAATATATAGGAAATTAAAGTTCATTTACCTATTAGATAAATTAATATGCTTCAAGTTTCAATACCTTCCTCAGAATTGGAACCATCAAAAGACAAATACCAAATGTTAGTATATAAATCTAAGTTAATTTTACTTTCATTTTCTAATCCTACTATATTATGATGGGGAGCATTAAATTTAGTTCAATGAAGGAGTTCAAATTATTTATCTAATTCACATGGTGATTTTTTAGCAGTATAATTTCCAAAGTCGGTTTCTAAAATTATAATTTCCAAAAAAACAATTATAAAACATGATTGGTTATTTTTTTTTCCTTCAAGTTCAATAAATGTATACTCCATTTACTTCTTATGATCCTCTCATATCTTATTGGGATTCTCTTTCCATGGAGACCATAAATGAGACTAGTCGGTAGTGAAGTATTCCCATGGTTCTTAAGACCAACCCCTACTCCACAATAAACCATAAGATAAGAGAATATACACTATAATAATGTTGATAATTTTATGTACTTTGGGGTTAGAAGCTATCCAAATTAAAACATCCTTCAACTCACCAATTACCATGACATCCTTCAACTCACCAATTACCATGATTTCATATGTGTCTAGCTAAATAATATAAGTGTTGCACTTGCTAAGTTTGGCATTTAGCTTCTAACATTCATAGTATGGAATGACATTCGAAGAGGATCCTAAATCAACCAAACAATTATGCATGTTATGATTAAATATTTTGAATGTAAAAAGAAAAGATGGAATCTAAGATTTTGATTTATTTTTGATGATGCTTGCATTTACTATTGATATATGTTTTGTGCTAGCACTAGCTACTAAATTATTTTTGTTTCAACATGTTCCTTTAAATATTTCAAATAATAGTTGTCTTGCAATCTCCTTGAACTGATCCAATGCCACTTCAACCTGAAATAAGTGCGCATTAGGTAGATCATTGTCCACACTACATCTAGTTTTTATTGACTCTAGCTTTGATAAGAAATCAAATCCCACCTTATGTTTTCTAGGCTTAACCACCACTTCAAAATCAAATTCTTGAAATAAAATAAACCATCCACAAATTATTTCCCCCAATACTGACTTGTTCACTAAGTATTTCAACACATAATGATGAATAAATAACTTAAATACATTACCTAAAAGGTAATGTCTAACACTTTGTAGCACATGCACCATTGAAGGTCCTCTATTTATACAGTTAAGTAGTTTCATTTTTTGTTAAACATTCTTATACTAGCAAAGGAAATAAGATGATCGATATTACCTTCTCCTGGTTGTGCAAGCACTATGCCAAGTGAAATTATTAAAGCATCAACATGCACATGAAACAATTTTGTCTAATTGGTAAATTCTATAATTGACATAGTCACCAACTTCTTCTTTAGCAAATAAAAAAATCATTTTCATTTTGGACTCTATATAAACGTCACATCTATTTTTAAAAGCTTCTTGAATGGTGTTGTAATGCATGCATAGTTCCTAATAAACTTACAATAATACCATGTATGTCCAAGTGTGGTGTGTAGGGCCTTTTATAGATGTAGGGGAAGGCATGTACACAATAATAGTTATATTTTCCTAGTTTACTAGTAGTTTCTCCTTGTAGAAAACATATCTCGACAACACTCCAAATGGGGTAAAAAAAATACACTTCTTCAAGTTCAATGAAATATACAATGATTTGCATCTGTCTAACATCAACCTCAATGCTTGTATATGATTCTTCTATAAGCTTAATATAGTACAATAATCTAATAAAACGTCCAAGAACCTATGTATGAATTCCTTGAATGTAGAAACAAAAATTCTTGAGAATACACAAGTGCATTCTTTTATCCAAATCACATGATGTTATAAGACAATGACCCCCAATTAGTAGAAAAAGGTGTCTTCATTTTGTCTTCTTCCTCTTCCACAATTTTAACCTGATGGTATCTTTAGAATCCATTAATAAATAAATAAGCTTCTCTTCCTCCCACATTCTCTAAAATTTCATCTAAAGTTTTTTGGAAAAGGGATCATATACATAGGTTGCATTCATATATCTAAGGTCAACATAGATCTAAATCTCCCATGTTTTCTTATTTTGAATTACCATGGGAATAATCCACTAGAATTCTTCTACTAGAAAAATTATACCTCGCTCAACATTCTATCAATTCTTGTTTCACTCTTTCCTTGTATCTTGTATTCAACCTATATGGTTTCTTCTTCATATCTTGTATTCAACCTATATGGTTTCTTCTTCATAGGTTTTGTTGATTAAGGTTGGTTTTCATTGATGTCAACCCTTGAAGAAAGACCCGTAGCACAAAGTTTTGGGTAATGGACCCAATAGTGTTTGATGTAAATATGATTCATTATTGTTTTTTCATGGTTGATAAGAAGTAAATATGGATGAACTCCAAAGTGGTCCCTTATGGTTAAATCCCTCACGGNGTAAATATGACTCATTATTGTTTTGTCATGGTTGATAAGAAGTAAATATGGATGAACTCCAAAGTGGTCCCCTTATGGTGAAAGCTCTCATGAGAAGACGCTTTGTGGAGTAAGAGAACCCATGTTTAATTGTGGAATACTGAAATGAAGGAAAGTGAATTTATCAAATAAAATATCCTAGATGGATAGTTCTTGTCATGTCATTTCCGGTGGTATGTGGAACGTCACATAATTCCTCACAGTTAGAGAGTTATGGCCATGAGAAGTTGGAGACCCCAAGTTTGGGTAATGGACCCAAGTTTGTTTGATGGGTAATGGTATGAGTTATGATATATTTTTAAATAATACTATTCTATATGGATATTATATGTCATGCCATTTTTGGTGGTATGTAGAAAGTCACATAACTCCTCACGGTTTGAGAGTTATGA
>JASDQU010515286.1:1595-14769 GCA_032191745.1 Picea mariana | reverse complement strand
TTTGGTTGGAGTAGTTATACACAAGATATAGGAGGTAATGAACCATAGAAACACATGAACTCTTCCCAAAACTTCGTATTTTAGATATTTTTCATGTGAAATAAATGCATACGCATGCTACTAAGGGGTAAAGTTCATATATATATTTGCATACATGCCTTGTCAAATAAAAATAAGTGTATGACTGACTAGATGGACTTTTTTTTTTTTTTTTAATTCAGAGGAGGAAATTGGGGGATTCAAGTTTGCAAGAGGGAAATGGACTTAAGATTTAGGCCAACAAGAGCTTCAATTCATATAATGTGGAAAAATATTCTAGAACATGGATCCAAGGAACAAAAAGAGATTTGAAAAGTAGTGATGGACAAAGTTAGAAGCTAGAATGCATCGAACTATAGATGCCAAGATAGAAGAGATCGACTCAAATGGACACTAAAATAATTATAAGAGATGGGAAGACATACAAGGAAAATGAGGAGATGACACTATCATGTTGGAAAAAGTAAATATATAGTCATATTTATTTTCTCCTAAGATTGTAGGATTTGAGGACTTAAGGAAGAAGCTAACAAGTTCATCATCAATCAATACCATAAAGGAAAAATATGGCTTGATGAACCAGTCAAGATCAATTCATATATTGATAGATGAATCACTGGACTTCTACATTTGGGTCCAAGAATTCCTAAAATAACTAATCCCATCAAATGGACTGAGAAATTCATAGGTGTAACCAATGCTAAGAACTCAAAGGGTTTATTCATCAGTCAAGTGAAGGAAGAATAGGTTAAATGGGCATGTATCATGGTGTCTTTTTTCTTGACTAGCTCTATTTGAGCATCATATGTGGTTTTAAATATGTTTTCAAGGTACATTTGTCTACAAATAAACAAATCCCCTCATTTTCCATGTATAAACCAATGAGAGACAACATGATAGATTATGTATTGTTGTAATCTAGGGAAAAGTAGGGGGTGTTACCAATAGATCCTTATATAGACATCAGAGAGATACATGCATACACATAGAAATAGGTAGAGACATACACAAGTAATGAGAGACCAAATAACAATCCTTTTATTATATGATAGAACAATAGATCACAATTACATATAACCTCTCACATGAATCTATCTGAGCCTTCATGAGGTTATCTATTTATACCTCTTTTAGGCATTTGTACCTACTTAACTTCCTGGGTGGGTTGGTTAACAGAGACTTTGACCAAATTCTACTTCTAACTACGTCGGTCGACCAATAGGTTACAAGTTGACCATCGGGTCTAGTCGACAGGGTCGACTAGCCCCTACAACATCTCTCACCACCTCAATTCATTGCTCGTCCCGAGCAAGTGGGGGTCACAAAAAATATTTTTTTTCATATTTTGATTACAATGTTACAATATGGAGACATATAAGATGAAGAGAGAAAGAGAAACATGTAAGAACAGGAGAATTTTTTTATATATGAAAGAACAACTTAAAGTATTATTTTCGACTGTGCTGCTATGCCTGGAATTCCACCTATGGCTTCATCAACTTCCTTGTTATTTTCATTTTCTATGTTGACCTCGAAAGTGGTTTGAATAATACTAGGAGTTGAATGCTTTACTTGTTGAATAAAGTCACACCATGTGTTGATCACCTTCTGTGCTTTGATATTTAGAATTTTCAATTGGGCAATCCATTTGAATTTATCTGGTATACTTGATGTCTGATAAGTTCTCGACTCTTGATCAAATTGTTGTTCTGTATCTTTCATTTTACCTATGAGTTGGCTAAGGCGACTGGCTACTTGGTCAGTTTCCAACTGCACTCTATGTCCCTCCTTCTTCAATTCCTTCTCCTGTTGTGATAGTTGTTTCTCTATTGCTCTTTCTTTCTCTAGATGCATGGTGAGGGCTTCTTTTATTTTGTTATCTGTAGCCAAGTTTATTGTCCTTTATATATTGTCGATTGTAGCCTTTTGTATCCGACATTTACTAAATCCATCTACAAAATGAGTCATCCATTCACTTACCACATAGCTTAGTGTGATATCTTATTTGGTTAATTTATGTATGTTCTTCTTGAAGCCTTTTAGATTTTTTCGTTTTGTTTCTAAGGATGCGTTAATCTGTTTTTGAGCTATTTGGATTTATTTGATGGCCAAGTCACGTTGTTGTTCAAATTATTCCTTTTATTTATTCAATGCCTCTACTTGGTGTTGGTAGTTAGTGTTAGTTTTGATCATTCTGTTGATCAGTTCTTTAAATCCTTCTAGGGGGTTATTCACTTTTGACATATGTTCTATCCCTTCATTCAACCTGACTGCTTCTCTGCATCCTTCCAAGATATTATTTTTCTCTTATTTTAGTCTTTCGAAACAACTTTCTTATTTCAACACCTTCTTCCATATCCTTGTTGATTCTTTTGAAAATTTTCCATCTAAGTCGAACAAGTGTTTGTTGGAAATTATGGTTGGGTCGAATGAGGTTTTGACTGATGACCCTGATGGAGTCATTTTTCTAGTCGTTCTGATGATGATAATGGACGGATTTCTTTTATTTCTTTTATCTACATATTTGTATGTCTGGATGTATTTTTTCATCGTCTATTGTGTTGTCGAGATGCTATGTTCGCTTGTTTCATGTTTTTATTCCTCCTCATGCTGGGTGTTTTGCACCTCCATATCCTATTTGTCTTGGATCTATGGCCCTTATATGTTAATCTTCTTAGAATCCATGGGATCTATCTTAGGTAAAGGCCTTTGAGTCTACATCTTTTCAACGTTCTCCACTTGTATGCTTGGGATGTCACTTTTTGGCTCTGCTTCCTTAGCATTCTGGTCAATATCAACCTTATGTGTTTCAACTATCCGCAAGACTTCTTCATGTTGATCTGATGCCTCAAATGGATGGTGTTATCACTCCAAGAAACTCTTTGAGGTTGTAAGTCAAATATACTTGGTAACTTAAAGTAAACTTGTTTTGTGTTTTTGTATGTGTGGATCAATGGGATAACCCAACTACAATATGGTATCCAGACAGTGAAAATGAATAATCAAATAAACCAATGCCCTCAAGGATCAATAATCAGATAATAGCTTTAAGTGGGTGAAGAAAACAGTGCTTATAAACCAAATACATAATGATGGGTTTGATAAACAATGTAAGAAACTATTAATCAAGTTATGAACTGACTAATGAGATGATAGTCATTTTGCAGTTAAAACAACTTAAATAAGAGTACAAAAGAAGGGTGGAAATCTGACATTAATAGAGAGAGAAACTTGTGATCTGTATTATCATATGAAAAAGTCTGTTTACAATATAGTATTTTCTGTATCCAAAATTGAACCCTTGCTTCTATCAAATGATAGGTATTTATATCTTTTACAACCGATCTCAGATCCTATAAACATGGATCTGGATTTCTAAAAATGGAAAAAATAATACAAAAATTAATACAATAAAATAACCTAATATTTAACCAAATAAATTTAATCTGGTCATTACAAGTCAAATTTGACAACTAAAGCATTATTTGGCAGTGTGTAGGTGACACTCACAGATTCAGAAATCTGTTTTTGATGACTGGGAGATTTTCTGTCAAGAATTATTGTGCCATTTGGTGTTATTTCCTCACCACATGTCTTTAAAGCTGGATGAGAAAGATGATTTAGCTACTCCTAATTATTATCCATCATTTGACACCTTTCCCACGTGTTCAGGAATTAAAAAATCATGATATGGGAAGAAAGAAGACATTTATGGACTCTTCTGTGCTTTCACCAGCTAATTTTCCCTAAATCCACCCCTTTAGCTGGTGAAAAGGAAAGCTTTCAATAGCTAACTAGTGGATTTCAAAACCAATAAGCTGGTGAAAACCCAGATTTTTTAATGAAAATTGCCTTGGGAAAAATCAAATTTCTCAGCCGTGGAGAGTCCGTTTTACATGCTTGAATAATCGATTGACAACTAGACATCCTAAGATTTCCAATGGTTCTTTCAAATTTGCATTTAGAGCTTGGGAAGTCAGTCAAAAGTACCCTGCAATATTAGGCATCATTTTTCAAACAAATTTCAGAATGAATTATTTGATCACTAACAGCTGGAATGATTATTTTTGTGTTGGGATGGTCGGCTCACTGACTTGTATTGATTCAACTGAATGTTGTGGTGGAATTGGTTTTCTAGTCGACTATTGTTGTACCAATTCCATGTCTATTTATTCAACCGACTCCTGTTGCTCCATGTCGAGGGTTTCTATCTCGACGTCATCTGTCTCGATTGGCTGATTTGACTATCTTCGGATGACTCGTTGATGATGATTTGCCTCTTCTTTTTCTTTTCTGGAAATTATTATATGATCGGGACTGGATCTGTTGGAGTTGAATCCCTGGTGAGGTTGATTGCAGCATCATGTGTTCTTTCCTTACTTGTTGTTGCTTTTGGCCTTATTTCCCATTCTGTTGTGTTCACTGTGACTTTTGTTAGGCTGACATAAGTAGTTTTGATTTCTAAGTTATTCTTCCTCTTTTCTCCTCTTGTTTCAATTTTCCCGAGTGTGCTTTTTATGTTCCTATCTTTTTGGAAGGCCTCCTTCATTTGTGTTTCGATCGAGGAACTGTATATCTTCTTCATGATAGCAGTGTCTTGTCAGGTTTGTTGTAATTTCACGGTGATATTGGAGGTGATACTTGTCATTTTTTCTTTAATGATGGGCCCGTCGAAGTCGATGCCTTCATTTGAATGGAATTTTTCTCTCTATATCTCCTTTGTGTCGATCTCTAGTGCTTCTTCCTTAACAAATTTCTTCCCTTTGTTCTTTTTAGTATGTTGTTTTCCTTTTTCTGGGGAAGGATTTGGAGGGACGATTGTTAGAGCTTGTAAGTAGTCAAAAAATGAAACTATGTAGAGATAAGATTATATTTATTCTTATTTATCCTCGTCGATCAATGGAAATATTATAGGCATCCCCGTCTATTGTTCCTCGGGCAGAATTTCTAAATTCTAATTGATTTGTCTTTCCAATTCTGTGAACATTTCTTCCATTGTTGGATGGTAATGTAGTTATTTTTGTTTTGGCGCTGACGCGACTCCACACCACACCACACCACATCTTTGTGCAGTATAGGTCAAGTTGAATATAGAAAGGTGATCGAAGTGCTTGAAAAATTTCTTGCTCGACTCATCATTTGTGGGTACTATCTTTCAATCCTACGACCCACAATCGAAATATCTCTTCTGGTGGAAGTGAGTTTGATGTACCTGTCTTATTTGACGACAAGACTCTATACTTCTCCATTGTCAGGGTATTATTAGATGTGAATGTTTCTTCTCCTGCAGGCCCATGTTGTTCCATGTCTATCCATATTAGCAATGAAGGAAACTTGATGGCTCGGCCTGAATCTTGAACTTCATTGTAGTTGGTTCTGAGCATGTCGACCAAGTGTTTTTCCCAATTAAACCTTTTTGAAATTTTATAGACTTGATCTATTGCCTCAACCATTATCATATTTATGTTGAACGCCCATCCCGCTGGTGTGAAGCATAAATAAATTATGATGGTAGTACAATGGGCTCTTGCGTTGGTGATTTTGTTGATCAACAATCCCTTAGTGTTTTTGGTTGTTGTTGACCCTATTAAAAACTGCATCAAGTCGTTAGTATTGGCCGATTTGGGTACCTTGGCCCCTGCCCTTGGGATTCCCAATATTTGGTAGAGGAGTCTGCCAATTATTTCTATAGGCTGATCTAACCAGAGGTATCCTTGATGATACTGACTAACAATGAATTTTTTCGCTTCTTATTTCCATCGACCAATGTCAACTACTTGTGGGACACCAAGGATATGTCAGATTCCTTCTTTTTCTAGGAACTCAGTTTCTGCTTTCCAACTTCCTTCTTGCATTGCCCACTCTATGAAATTTATCTAGTGCTTGCTCCAATTTTTTTCCTCCATCTTCGATAGCCAAATATTTTTCATCCAGATAAACAATGGCGACATGGTGGCTCTGTCAAAAAATTTCCTTGTTCTTGAACGTTCTATTGTGCTATCAACTTGACCTCTCATCCTCAAGATTTGTTGATCCTAGTTACTAGTTTTTGGAAACGTTGGTGAATTTACATGTTCGTTCGACTATGCACTTTTCTCTATACTTAGTTGTGGAGGTGAAAATAACAATGAGGCAAAGTTGTATGCTTCTTCCAAATTTATAGATGGTGGTCAGAGCTTTGGGTTCAATGCATACAACTATTCTCGTGTTTTGTGCTCTTCCATCATAAATATTGGTGGTACAAGTGAGTTGAGTGAGTGGATGTTTAAATAGGTGCTTGGTTGGAATTTGTTTATCTCCCATTGGCCATTAATTGCAAGATCTTGTTTTTTAATGTTGCATGTATCAGTGTATTCGAGGGTTATATGAATGGTTGTACAATGGTCATTTCCATCATTAATTCTCTCGTCGGCTTTTACCTGTCTTGAATTAAATGCTCCATCTCTTCCGACGTCGGTGTTTTCTTGGTCGACGTTGTCATGGACCCGACCGACAAGGTTTCCTTTGTTGATACCTGGTCAATATGTGAGCCACCGATGGGAGTTCTTGAGCCATCTTTATTACTATATTGACTTAGTCAATGTTTCTCATGGCTTGTTTGTTCATTCATTTTAATAATTTTTACTGAGTCTGAATGGTGTCATCTTTTTTCATGTCAATTTGATTCATGTTCTCTTAGTTTTTTCTCATATGATCTTTTCTCACCCGATTTATGCCCGTTTTCTCTCAGACTAATCATTTTTCTTGATTCTTTTCTTATGAGTATTTGTCTTAAGTCGGTCAATGGTGTGGAATGTCGAGAATATCTTCTGCTACTTTGTCTCGGGCTTGTCCAAGGGTTTCTTTGTCTCTCCATTTTACTTTATTTCTATTTTTATTTAGTGTTATGGATATTCTTTAAATACTTTAACTTTTTCATTTTTCTATACCTGAATTTGTCCAACTTCTTTTTTGTTTATTAATTTTAAGTAAGGTTTATTTCTTATAAGTATGATTAGTCATTTTAGTCAGTTCATGTTGGAAACAACTTGCTATATTTTTCCAACAAGGTTCTTTTATTTTATACCTGATACTTGTTTAAAGGGGAACCATTAATTACTTTCTTAAATGGTTTCCCCAATAATGTAATAAGTTGGACTACTCCAATCGGTCGAATATCTTCCACCACACAAGGCCCCAACCATATTGTTTCCAATTTTTTGGGTTTTCCTTTTATGCGACTGTCATACAATAAGACTAAGTCTCCCTCTTTTATATCCTTTTTATTTATGTGATGATCGTGTCACGCTTTTTTTTGTTGCTTCTGAACCTATTGGTGTTGGATTCATATTAACCTCTCTTCTTCCATCTTGTTTAGTTGGTATAGTTATCCATTCATGTTTTTTCTCTCATCAAATTTTTCTATAGTTGTGACCCTGTCGAAATTAGTCCAAAATTGTAGTGGGATAACAACTTCCTGACCGTAGACTAGCTTGAATGGAGTCTTCCCAATCGATCTTTTGAATGTTGATCTATACGACTAGAGGATTGCAAGAATATTATCATCCCAATCATCTTTATTTATGTCGTAGATATTTGTAAGTCCCTTTTGTAATGTTTTATTAAAAGATTTGATTTCCCTGTTTGCTTGTGGGTGATAGGTTGTTGTTTTTCTATGGTCAATTAAATTTTTTTCCAGTAGAACTTTAATTGTTTCATTCACAAAGTGAGTTCCCTGGTCGTTGATTAGTGTCAGAGAACAACCAAACCTTGGAATTATGTTTTCGTAGATGAATTTAGCGGCTACCTCTTTGGTACATGATTTGACTGGCTAAGATTTTTCCCACTTGGTCACATACTCGACTGCAGTAATGATGTACTTGGCACCAGATCTTCTTTCCCTCTATGGAAATG
Organism: Picea mariana; assembly: GCA_032191745.1. Taxonomy (NCBI): domain Eukaryota; kingdom Viridiplantae; phylum Streptophyta; class Pinopsida; order Pinales; family Pinaceae; genus Picea; species Picea mariana. The sequence continues at coordinate 6,837 of JASDQU010515286.1, read as the reverse complement.
GCTTGATGAAGTCGATAACTAGGATTTCGAATGATCGATTAGAGTTTATTGAACTCAATGGAATTTTATTTTTCCACAAGGGTCGTCCAAGCCTATGACAACTATCACATTTTTTTACTTGATCCTGACAATATTTATGCAAAGTTGGACACCACATGCCTACTTGTAGTAACTTTCTGGTTGTTGTGTCGACCTGAAAATGTCCTTCGGCTGCTCCTGCATGGGATTCATTGATGATACCCTCCTATTCATGTTTTGGTACACATCTTCTTAAAACATCGTACATTCCCATTTTGTATAAGTATACATTAATGATTGGGAATGCTGCAACTTTCATGGATAGAACTTTCTTTTGTTTTTTGGAAGGTCCTCCGAGGCCTTTCCTTCTTCTAAGAAATTGGAAATATCTTCTAAATCTTTAGGTACAACTTCAACTCTGAATAAGTGTGCATCTGGAAGGTCATTGTCGATGCCTATTGCATATTCTCCTGTTCTAATCGTGAAAGGTGATCAAGTCGAACATTATTTTTCCTTGGTCGTATGCTTATGTCAAATTCAAATTCCTGAAATAAAGTAACCACCGAAAAATATTTCCTTGATGAACTGGTTTATTGACCAATTATTTCAATGCTTGATGGTCTGTAAAAAATGTAAAGGGATTTGTAAGTAAATAGTGATGAAACTTTTGTAGAACGAAAATCATTAATAGGGCTTCCCTTTCTGCAATTAAATAGTTTATTTCTTCTTTATTCAATTTGTGACTTGCATATGTATTTGGGTGATTTATTTTGTCATTGTATGGCTGAGCTAAAACTAACCTGATAGCTACATTGGATGCATCGACATGGACATGAAATTTTCTCGACCAGTATGGAGTTTTGCGAATGGGTGCTTCGACCAACTTCTTCTTTAAAAATTCAAAGTATTCTTGGTAGTCTTGGATCCATTTGAATTCAACATCTTTTTGTAAAATCTCATCCATTGGGAAGGTGATTTCTGAGTAGTGGCGTATAAACTTTCTATAATATTCAGTATGACCCAGTAGAATTTTGATTTGTTTTTTATTCACGTGTGGTTTTAGATAAAGGAGAATCTTAATCTTAGCCATTTTGACCTTTACCCAATTTTTACATACCACATTTCCTAGCAAGATTCAAATAGGTGTGGAAAATATGCATTTCTTGATGTTTAATGAAAGTTGACTCTGTCTGCAACGTTCTAACATAAGTTGAAGCCATTGTATGTGATTTTTTAATAAGATATAGATTTTCTAGTTGTCTAAGTATACAACCATGGTTTTGTAGATATAATCTTGAAATACTTTGACCACTATTCTTGAAAAACCTATTGGCGCGTTCTTTAGTCCAAATGGCATTACTCTGTAGGAAAAAGATCAAAATTCCAACACAAATGTTGTTTTTTCCTGATCTTATTTTGCTATCAGAACCTGGTCATATCCTGAGAACCCATCAGTAAATGAATAACATTCATGACCAACGACATCATTTTTTATTTCATCAGCAAAAGGGGTGGGGAATGGATCTATCACAGTCTATTTGTTGAGTCTTCAGAAATCAACACAAATTCTTAATTTCTTTGGATCATGTTCCTTTGGTTGCACCACCATGGGACTTTCCCATTCTACCTTGTCGATAGGATAAATAATTCATGCTTGTAGCATTCATTTGATCTCTTTTTGAATCATTAGTTTATATTTATGCACTAACTTGTACGGTCATTTTTTTATTGGTTTTGCTCTTGGAATAAGTTCAATATTCATTTCATCCATTTCCTATACAAGTTCTTTCAAATCCTTATAGTCGCGTACAAAATTATCTTGATACTCTTTTAGTAGATTGACTATGTCGGTTGTTTTATTGCCATACCAATAGTCACCTATTCATACTATTTTTGGTCGACCATCATTTGATATATCAAATTCCTTTGTTTTGAACTCCACGCCCATCCATTCTGGTGCTTTTGCTTCGTCGATATGGCGTTATCCCTCTTCAATTTTTGTAATGATTTTTGGGAAGACGGGTTTTTCCTAGTCTTCTTGATGTTTCGTGGCTATACTTAATACTAACTTTACATGATTTTGCAGTGTTGGTTGGTCTTTCTTCCACTGGAAGCTTTTTCCTGGCCATTTTATATTCTCTATGTTGATCCTTCGAGTAGTATATATTTCCTTTTTTTCTACCAACACAAAATTGCAAGTCAATGTTGATCCTCCATCGACCCGCATCTTTGATTTTTCTTTCTGTACAACTAGTGAAGGAATTTCTGAAAGAGTTTCATTTGGTGTGTTGCATATTTCAAGTGTTCCTCTATGCACAAAATTTTCTTTGATTTCAGCCCATTTTGAAGTGTGGTCATAGGCTTCTTCAATCTTATACCATTTTCTTGGTATCTCATCTAATGTACCTAGAATCATATGGGGCCATACCCTTTCATCCTTATATCCTATTCTTCTCCATTCTCTTTCACAACATTGAATATGTTATGTTGGATTGTAGCCGATTTTGAATGTGGGAATATCTACATCTTTAAATAATTTCTTGTCTCTGAATCTTTCAACAAAGTATGTCGACACAGTCGTCCATGTTTTTAATCAGAGGTAATGTGTTTCCCACCATATTACATCCTGGCCTGTGAAATTTTCCACAAGACTCTGTGTACTTCCTTTATCTCCTATGGATTTTTCTACCGCTTCGACATGGGTCGAAGGGGTATGTCATTCATTGCATTGCAATGGTTTTCTTATCTGATTGTCAGTTGGAATAAGAGTGGGAGTTTGTCAAGTTATTTGTTCATATACTTTTGTTATAGCTTGGATTGAGTAGCACATCTTAAGATGTTTCTTTGAAATAATTTCGATAAAATAGCAATATTTCACATTTGCTTCGTAATTTTCTATTTTCTAGTTATATAAGGCAGAGTCAGAATTATGTCTAACCGACATGAGGGATTCTCTCAAAATTTCTCCTTCTGTAGTCGATTCCATATAATATTTATGTTTTTTTTTTATCTGATATAGACATTTGTCTTCTTGATCTTCATCCCATGACTCCATCAATGGTTTTCCTTCCTTTGGATCTAGGGGACTAATTATTTTTTTCCCACTTCCTTTCAATTTAACTATATCTATTTCCAAGGAGATAGTTTCTTTCATTCGTCGACCCCATGGCTGACCGAAAAGATCTTCATATGTTGGAATTCCTTTGACAAGGTCGATCACCTCGAAGTCAACCAAATTTGGTATTCCCATAATTTGAGTGTCGACATTTCTCAATATTCCAACTGGTTCTATTAATATTTGATCGAATAACTTAAGATAATTTAGTGCGGGTGCTAGATTGGGTCTACCCATTTGTACCCATGTTTCTCATGGTAAAATATTGACTTGCGAAGAAAAATCAACGACCATATGATTGACCATCATTCCCTCAATCTCCAAGTTGACTCGTGGATCGTAATATATGTTGTTATAAGAGAGGTGATTTGCATCCTTAGTCGGTTTTTGACCATCTTTGTATTCTTGCAGTATGTTGAGTAGGTCCAACATCCTACCTATCGAATGTTTTTCTTTGAGGAGTTGCAAAAATTCCTGGATGGTGTCTTCATTTCGACTTCTTGGGTTTTGTTGATATTCTATGGAATTCTTGAATAATTTAAGAGCTTCTCTCATGATTTTCTCTTCTTTATCTAGGTTTGGGAAGTTGTTATCCTTCTTTCTTTGGTAATTTTGTGCTGGAGTGTGAATATCTCGTCCTGCACCCGACCTTGTAAAAATATGTAATTTTTTGGAGTTCCTCACCTCTTACTTGGATACTGTGTGTAGTAGATTCACATTTTTTCTTGGTATAATTTTGTTGAGTACTATCGAGTAGTATTCTAACGACTGATCTCCAATGCCGCATATGTTGCAAAATTTTAGATAAATTCTATCTTTTATAGGAAAACTTACATTTTCGTGATCATTTTTTCAGCAGTTAAAACAATATGGTCATCCACGACCTCGACCTCGACCACCAAATCCATGTCATCCTCCTCAACCTCAACCACGACCACCATAGTAATCATCTCTTTGACCATAGTTGTTTGCTTGATTGGTGTTTTCTGTGTGGTAGATTGTTCATATATTATTATGATTTCGAGCATTTAGATGGCATTTTGATATTTGGTGATTGAAATCTTCACAGATGTGGCACCACTTCATGTTTTTCATATTGTGTGAAAAATATTGTATACTATGATAAGTTGGGAATTCACATATATTACAGTATTTCTAGACTTATACTTGGTAGGAATTTGTTATTTGTGTGTGCTCATTTAGGGGGAAATTATACTTTGTGTGTCCTTCCCCAGTGCATGTGGTGTACCATATTTCATTGCGTCGTATAGATAGATTTTTGATTGTTTGTTGCGTATGTTTTATTTTTTCCTCAAGTCTCTCCATCGTTGAGGAATTCGATGGGCTATCATCATCTGAATGGACTCTTTGTGCCTTCTGTAGTGCGTATTCACAGTTGGTTATCTCATATAAATGTAGGGAAGATCAGATTCTTGGCAGTAGCCGAGCTACATACCACTGGACTAGAAAGTTCTGATCAATCATCGTCGAGATTTGAATTAGGAGATGTTTGAATTTTTTATCACATTCCCTTACTGACTCGCCTAGTATTTGTTTGATTTCTTTTAACTTTTGGACTGCCAAATGTGTGATGTCCTGAATTTTAAAGAATGTTAAAAATTTATTCTTTATTTCTTCTTTTGAACGAGTTTTCTTTTCCGTGTAGTTCATGAACCATGTTAAGGTGCAGTGGCACAACACAACTCCAAATTGAGCCATTTGCTTATCCTCATTTGTAATATCAACAACATCCAAAAAAATTTCACATGAACCAATGGCGTTTTGGGTCCTCTTCTCCTTCGTAAATCGGGATGTGGTTGAATCCCATTTTAATTTTCTTCATAGGAATGCTCGGTTTCCTTGGTATTTGAGCTAATACTACTATCGACTAAGATTTCGAATCTTCTGGTCCGTTTTTTTCAATGTCCAACAATCGATGATACTGGGAATAGTTGTTTCTTCTTGAATATAGAAAATGTTGTTGGATTATTGAGAGGGGGGGTGAATCAATAATAACGTAATTATAATCCTTTTTCTTCAAATGTTATATCAATGTAGAATTATTATCCAATAATGAGCAATAATAAATAAACAATCACACACATACAC
>JASDQU010515285.1:26553-42058 GCA_032191745.1 Picea mariana | reverse complement strand
AAACATTTGGAAATGACCCTCAATGTCGTAAATGAGATCCTCATTAAAACCAATCACATCCCACTTACGCCTTCCAATATGTATGAATTCATCAATATTATCAACAATGTAACTACCTTTATCATAACATGAAGGATTTAATGCATCCAAGGGCTCCTCTAGTACCTCTTCTCTTTCCAAATCATAAAACAAAGCATCATCAAAATATTGGAAAGGGATGTAACCTACTGTGTTCACTTCTTGTTGTGCAGGAGCATCATCGGCTTGGATGACTTCATCAAACGGAAGAGGGTCTAGTACTTCACTAAGACTCATCTCTTCGTATTCATTGGAAAATGAAGGAGCTAACTCTTCCAATGGTTCATTTACTTCTTCACCTTCTGAATCATACAACAAAGTGTTATCAAAAAAACGGAAAGTAAAATGACTCACCTCATTCTCTTCATCTTGTGCAAGAGAGACAGGACCTTGGAGAGAATCATCGAACAAAGGAGCGGTTACCAGTTCTTCATCCTCATAATTCACTTCTCTAGTTAAATCTTCACTGCGTTCTATCGAATCATGGGAAAAATATTGCTCCTCTTCAAGGGTTTGATAATTTTCTTCATAAATTTCTCCTTCTATATCAGAGGGTTCTTGGTATTGAGTAAGGTACACATCCCTGAGAACTCCCACAATCTCAGTGGTGAATCCTTCATCCTATAGGGCTACTGCAAGATTCTTAAGGGAATCTTCATATGTCAGGCATTGTTGTTTCACAAACTCAATAAACCTATTGATGAGGTCTACGAAAGATTAAATACCCCTATCTTCGCAACAACTCTTAAACCAATCTTGCAAAAAAGATGGCAGAGAAAGTATGAATAATTTTACCAGAACATCCTCCCCTCCTAATTCTATCTCTCTTATATACTTCAAGAATTCTACAATGTGAGTAATTGGGAGGCCTCCAAATTTTGAAGAGTTGTTTAACCATTTTTTATCAAAATAATGCGGCTATCCTTGAAAACTTTTGAAATCAATAGTTGGATACACTTGTTCCCAGAGCGCCATGATCCCATAACTTGGAAATATCACAAAATTGTGAGTAAGGTGGCACCTTGGAAAAGGTTAGTGAAGTCTCCAAACAATTTTCTTGAAACTATCAAAGGGATGAGGGGATCACCCTCAATGGAGTCGTAAGGTAAGATTTGTAAGATAAAGAATTTTGAGGAAAGGCTTACCGAAAAGTGTCGTCTTTGAAGAGAATTGACTTAGTGTTCCCCGACAACGACGCTAAAATGTTATCACACAATTTGTACTTGCCCAAAATCCAAAAGGAAAATGAACAAAAAATTGGTGTAACAGGAGGTTGTTGTATCACTGTCACCTAAATAAGACATCTCTTTCTCTTTAGGGGTGAAAGCCCAGGGGAGACATCCCCGGTGACCTGGGGGTTTGAGAAGGCAAAGGTAATGGTATCAAGAAAAGTTCTTCCCCTCTCACAAGTCACACTGATAAGAAAGTCCCAAAGGTTTAATAAGATGAAGCAAAGGTTTGCTTAAGCGTACCTGCCCATAGCAAGACAACAAGAAAACACTATTTGCAAGTAACAATTGATATTAGTGCTTCGTAAAACCTTGGACTTTCAAAAAACAAAATGAGTGGATATACAAGATGAAGCAAACAAAAATTTATAAAAACAATGTATATATAATGATAGTTTCACAATTATGCCTTAAAAAAGCTTCAAAAATGACCCAAAATGGTAACCTAGAATTAGCAATATGATAGCATTTGTCAGAAGCTAAGAAGACAATGTAAAAAATCAACTATAACACTTTCTTTTAGGAGATTTTATTGTTGTAATAGATGGTTGTAGTTTACTTTTGTAACAACAAAAAGAATGTTAGTAAGCTAGTCTAATCTAGGTTTAGGAATAGTCAACAAAGAGCTTGAGGTAGATGGTTTGAGGGTTGTTTTCATCAATCAATCAAATGTAAGGTATAAACTAGTTCTTTTAGCGTTATTGGAGTCACTTTTGCAACAACACTATTGAAGAGAAAAAATGATAATTTGTGAACTAAAGACAAGAGGGAGGATGGTTGAGGTGTTGGTAACCCAAGGCCTTAATCATCAAACCCTAGAAGGAAAATGGCTACTAGGAAGTAGGTAACCCTAGGCCCTAGCGGTTTTCCTTCTTCTTTAGCTCAGGCTTGAGATAAATAAAAGCTTAATGAAACAATGGTGTTAGAGTGCTACAAAGGTAGGGCTCTAGCACATGCTTCAAAGGAGGAGTCTTCTAGCAAAATCAAGTAGGTGGATAGATACTGAGAAAAGGACAATAACATGTGCGTATTATCCTAGGGCTTCACACTAACAATTTTATAATCTTAGTAAGTGCAAAGTAAAAGATACCATAACCATTCAAAGAAAGAATAATTGCAGATTTTCACTTACATTCACCAAGAATAATCTAGTAGCATGCCCTAGTTGAAGACCTTCCACCATGAAAATGCCAAAATACACCAAAAGAAGCCTCCTCCAAGAGTTGTGCACCACTTAATTTCAGCCAATAAGCCTTAAAGAGGCCAAATTTCAGACCTCAAACTTGTGTGAGTGAAAGATGATGAGAAAATTCAAGGGACTTTTACCTTATTTATACAATTCAAATGACCTTTAATTACAAATTAGGTCAAAAAGGCCGACATGGCCAGTTACATAAAAAATCTAGTTTTTAACATAAAAATGACAATTTAAGCCCTAAAATATGCAGAATAGGTGATGGCATGCCCTTCTAGGGTGACATTGGGCCTCATAAGTGAGACGTTGGCCTCCAAGAGAAAAATGTTAGGCCTTCCAAGGCCTCTGGATTATGCCACACGTGCCACTTGGCACACAACTGCTTCCATCATATCCATCTGACGCTGGGTGACGTCAAGGGTCACAAGGGTGACATCATGGGCCTCACAAGGCCAACGTTCAGGGGGAAAGGCAAGACCCCCATGGGTCCAAACCTGCCAAGGTGTCTTTGATGGAACGTCCTCCTCTCTCTCCAGTGCAATCCTCCGGTATATTTATGCCCCTGACTGGGGTCTCAACATCCATCTGGTGGGATTTTATCCATATGGAGGTCCGATTTAATCATCTCCCCATATATACATGTCCGTCATGAGTGGTCCTACAGCAACAACAAGTACGCCCTCCATGGGCTCATAAGTCACAGGGATCATAGAAATGTCAATCACATCTAATAATCAAGTTACCCAAACATGTGCATAAAACCCCCCTTTTCCCAGACAAGTGCTCAAAGATGTTATGATATTCTACAAGCCAAGTTTGGAGAGGGTTCGAAGACATCCTATTGGGCTAATTCTCCTTTGGTGTGGGGTGTTTCCAGGTGAAGACTAATCTAGGTCATGTAAGTGCATGAGATGGTGTGGGGGATGTTTGGGCAAGGGGTGCAGTGATGATAAGGAAATGGAGGTTTTACCCGTGGGTGCCTCTAAAGAGGGTGAGTTGCACCTTGTCATGGATGCAATTGTTTCCTAGCCCATTCAATGTCTTTTTACTCTTTGTTTTAATTCTTTTTCTTCCAAGAAAATAGCTGGGGACACTGCCCTGGCGTGGTGACCAGTGGTGACAACGTTACCCACAAGCATTTCACGGAGATGAGAAGGTTGGCTCATGATGAGACACCCTTTCTATTGGCTATGCCACCAAGAGCCACTACCTTGGTGTGGTGACCAGATGANCCCTTATCCATCAACTAGGTCTTGAGTTTTATCTTTTTATGGGTCCCCATTTTTCTTGCTGAGAAGCCTTTTATTGCTTTCTCGGGGATCCTTGGGCGAAGCTTCTCAAGGTTAGATCTTTGGATTTTAACTTTTTCCATCTACTTTTACCCTCTCGGCCTTTAGCCCCTTCTTCCCACAAGGCAAGGTACAACCCTTACTAGCTTGGCAAACCCAATGGTCAAACCAATGTAGGGGATAGATGAGAGGGAAGATGGTGAAAAGTGATAAGTATGGAAGGAATGGATGATGATCTTTCATAATCCCACCCAGTGCAAACTCACTCCTAAGGGAACCAACTTGCTAGGGCATTATGTCATCCCCCCTAGGTATGGACAAGTTAAAAGGCATAATGTCCAAGCAAACATCATGAAGAAAAAGAGAATTAAATGCACATATTCAAATGCTTTGAGAATAAGAGTGACACATACCATGATACCTGGACTCATTACCTCATGGAGCAAGACCCACTGTTACTTCAAAACCAGTTCAATGGGATGGATGCTACTATTGCTGATAGAATGGAGGCGTTGAAGAAGAAGGATGGGCCCTTCAGGACCAAGCTCAAGTCAATATAGCTCTCGGTACTCCATGTCTCGGACCCGTGGGCCTCGAGACATAATCTCCTTAGGTATCCCTAGGATAGGGAATAACATCTGACTCCAACACAGGGACATGTGCTCACTGTACAGCGCATGAGAACCTCAACATCTTTGGTATGACCTGTGACCTACTAGATCTCAACAGAAATGATTAGTAATAATTTGGGGTGGTGATATCACCCCTGGCTCATATATGATAAAATGAAATACAAGTAAGCAATCATATGTACAAATGGAAATAGAACTACTCTAGCATGAAATGCAGATGGTATATACAATGAATGCAAAATGCCTACCCACTTACCTCTACTTGTCTATTGGTTAAATGCTAGGTGTAGTCAAATAGCCAGTTAAAAAATCTTAGCAATGTCTCATATCACCTGCCTCTGTGCTTTATCATAAACCAAAACAATGAGAAGTTAAGCACAAAAATAACATGAGTTAGAAAATGTATTGTAACATTGGCGATCGTAAAGTCTAGCTCATGGAGGCGAGAGGGAGGGAAAAAGTTGTGCCAAGTCACACTCTCAGGAAAATGCTCAATCCATCTTAGAAAGGGATCATAAAAAATCAAAGGTTCAAAATACTAATTTAAAGAGTCCGAAGGTAGTCTACCTTGGATATTTTCACAATTTGAGGTCTGGGAAGGACTAGCAAGCACCTAGAAGATGGCTGACAAATTCTTAAGGGAAGTCTAAAAGACTAAGATGAAAGACTTCTTCTTGAGGTATTCAACCCACCCTTGAATTCTAGGCTTTGCCTCAGAGGAAACTTAAGACGAAGGACATGCTTCCCAACTACACCTTTAATGGCATAGCAAGATAAAATAGTTGAAGGGAGCTGGAAAACATCGTCACAAGGATCCTTCTCCGGGAAAGCGATGTCCTCACTTCTATCAAGATATGAGCACAACGGTGGTTGATAACCTTCTTCATGGAAAAAATCCTCAAGGTATGACCGAAAATCACTAGGAGAATATAGCACCAGGTCATCCTTGGGTGTCTGAAAAACGTTTGTAATCATACCATCTCCTTGTTCCCAATTTTCAAAATTAGTAACCTCATATGATCGTTGTAAAGGAAACTTTTGGAAATGACCCCCAATGTCATAAATGGGATCCTCATTAGAACCAATCACATCCCACTTACGCCTTCATACATGTATGAATTCATCAATACTATCAACAATGTCACTACCTTTATCATAACATGAAGGATTTAATGAATCCAAGGGCTCCTCTAGTACCTATTCTCTTTCCAAATCATAAAACAAAGAATCATCAAATTCTTGGAAAGGGAGGTAACTTATCGTGTTCACTTTTGTTGTGCAGGAGCATCATCGACTTGGATGACTTCATCAAATGGAAGAGGGTCTCGTACTTCACTAAGATTCATCTCTTTGTCTTCATCGGAAAATGAAGGAGATAACTCTTCCAATGGTTACTTTACTTCTTCACCTTCTGAATCATACAACAAAGTGTTATCAAAAAACTGGAAAGTAAAATGACTCACCTCATTCTCTTCATCTTGTGCAAGAGAGACATGAACTTTGAGAGAATCATCGGATAGAGGAGCGGTTTCCAGTGCTTCATCCTCATAATTCACTTCTCTAGTTAAAATTTCACTGCATTCTATCGAATCATGGGAAAAATCTTGCTCCTCTTCAAGTGTTTGACAATTTTCTTCATAAATTTCTCCTTCTATATCATAGGGTTCTTGGTATTGAGTAAGTTACACATCCCTGAGATCTCCCACAATCTCAGTGGTGAATCCTTCATTCTCTAGGGCTACTGTGAGATTCTTAAGGGCATCTTCATATGTCAACCATTGTGGCTTCACAAACTCAATAAACCTATTGATGAGGTCTATGAAAGATGAAATACCCTATCTTTGCAACAACTCTTAAACCAATATTGCAAAAAAGATGGCAGAGAAAGTATCAATAATTTTACCAGAACATCCTCCCCTCCCAATTCTATCTCACTTATATACTTCAAGAATTCTACAATGTGAGTAATTGGGAGGCCTCCAAATCTTAGAGAGTTGTTTAACCATTTTGTATCAAAATAATGTGGCTATCCTTGAAAACTTTTGAAATTAATAGTTGGATACACTTGTTCCAAGGGCACCATGATCCCATAACTTCGAAATATAACAAAATTGCGAGTAAGGTGGCAACTTGGAATAGGTTAGTGGAGTTGCCAGATAATTTTCTTGAAACAATCAAAGGGATGAGGGGATCCCCCTAAGTGGATTCACCAGGTAAGATTTGTAAGATAAAGGATTTTGAGGAAAGGCTTACCGAAAAGTGTCTTCTTTGAGGAGAATTGACTTAGTGTTCCCCGGTAACGACGCAAAAATGTTATTGCAATATTTGTACTTGCCCAAAATCCAAAAGGAAAATGAACAAAAAATTGGCATAACAAGAGGTTGTCCTATCACTATGACCTAAATAAGACACATCTTTCTCTTTAGGGGTGAAAGCCCGAAGGAGACATCCCCGGTGACTTGGGGGTTTGAGAAGGCAAAGGTAATGGAATCAAGAAAATTTCTTTCCCTCTCACAAGTCACACTGATTAGAAAGTACCAAAGGTTTAATAAGATGAAGCAAAGGTTTGCTTAAGTGTACCTACCCAGAGCAAGACAACAAAAAAACACTATTTGCATGTAACAATTGATATTAGTGCTTTGTAAAACCTTGGACATTCAGTAAAAGCAATGAGTTGATATACAAGATGAAGCAAACAGAAATTTATAACAACAATGTATATATAATGATAGCTTCAAAATTATGCCTTAAACAAGCTTCAAAAATGACCCAAAATGGTAACCTAGAATTAGCAATATGCTAGCGTTTGTCAGAAGCTAAGAAGGCAATGTAAAAAATCAACTCTAACACTTGCTTTTAGGAGCTTTTACTGCTGTAATATATGGTTGTAGCTTACTTTTGTAACAACATAAATAATGTTAGTAAGTTAGTCTAATCTAGGGTTAGGAATAGTTATCAAAGAACTTGAGGTAGATGGTTTGAGGGTTGTTTTCATCAATCAATCAAATTTAAGGTATAAACTAGTGCCTTTAGCATTAATGGAGTCACTTTTGTAGTAACATTATTGAAGGAAACAAATGATAATATGTGAACTAAAGATAAGAGGGAGGATGGTTGAGGTGTTAGTAACCCAAGGCCTCAATCATCAAACCCTAGAAGGAAAATGGCTACTAGGAAGTAGGTGACACTAGGCCCTAGCGGTTTTCCTTCTTCTTTAGCCCATGCTTGAGATAAATAAAATCTTAATGAAGCAATGGTGTTAGAGTGCTACAAAGGTAGGGCTCTAGCACATGCTTCATAGGAGGTGTCTTCTAGCAAAATCAAGTAGGTGGATAGCTATTGAGAGAAAGACAATAACATGTGCTTATTCTCCTAGGGTTTCACACTAGCAATTTCATAATCTAGTAAATGAAAAGTAAAAGATACCATAACCATTCAAAGAAAGAAGAATTGCATATTTTCACTTACATTCACTAAGAATGATCTAGTAACATGCCCTAGTTGAAGACTTTCCACCATGAAAATGCCAAAATACACCAAAAGAAGCCTCCTCCAAGAGTTGCACACCACTTAATTTCAGCCAATAAGCCTTAAAGAGGCCGAATTTTAGACCTCACACTTGTGTGAGTGAAAGATGATGAGAAAATACAAGGGACTTTTTCCTTATTTATACAATTCAAATGACCTTTAATTACAAATGAGGTCAAAAAGGCCGACATGGCCAGTTACATAAAAAATCCAGTTTTTAACATAAAAATGACAATTTAAACTCTAAAATATGTAGAAGAGGTGACGACATGCCCTTCGAGGGTGGCATTGGGCCTCATAAGTGAGACATTGGCCTCCAAGAGAAAAACGTTAGGCCTTACAAGGCCTCTAGAACATGCCACATGTGCCACTTGGAACAAAACTGCCTCCATCATGTATATCTGATGTTGGGTGATGTCAAGGATCACAAGGGTGACGTCATGGGCCTCCCAAGGCCAACGTTCATGGGGAAAGGCAAGACCCCCATGGGTCTAGGCTTGCCAAGGTGTCTCTAGTGGAACGTCCTCCTCTTTCTCCGATGCAAGCCTCTAGTATATGTATGCCCCTGACTGGGGTCTCAGTATCCATTTGGTGGGATTTTAGCCCTATGGAGGTCCTAGCTAATCATCTCCCCATATGTACCTGTCTGTTGGGCATGGTCTCGCAACAACAAAAAGTATGCCCTCCATGGGTTCATAATTCACAGGGATCATAGCAATGTCAATCACATCTAATAATCAAGTTACCCAAACATGTGTATAAAACCCCCCTTTTCCCAGACAAGTTCTCAAAGATGTTATGCTATTCTACAAGCCAGGTTTAGAGAGGGTTCCAGGACGTCCTATTGGGCTAATTCTCCTTGGGTGTGGGGTGATTCAAGGTGAAGACCAGTCTAAGTAATGTAAGTGAATGAGATGGTGTGGGAGGTGTTTGGGGAAGGGGTGTAGTGATGACATGGAAATGTAGGTCTTACCTGTGGGTGCCTCTTAAGAGGGTGATTTGCACCTTGTCATGGATGCAATTTTTTCCCATCCCATTCAATTCCTTTTTACTCTTTGTTATATTAATTTTTATTTCAAGAAAATAGTTGGGGGACATTGCCCTGGTGTGGTGAGCAGTGGTGACAACATTAACCATAAGCATTTCTCGTAAATGTGAAGGTTGGCTTGTGATGAGACCCACTTTCTCTTGGATATGCCACCAAGAGCCACTACCCGGGTGTGGTGACCAAATGAATAGTAGTGCCATACCGCTACATGACCATGGACCTAATAGGTTGTCTCATGATGAAACCCCCTATCCACCAACTAGGTCTTGAGTTTTATCATTTTATGGCCCCCCCTTTTTCTTGTTGAGAAGTCTTTTATTGATTTCTTGGGGATGCTTGGGCGAAGCATCTCAAGGTTAGATCTTTGGCTTTTTACATTTTCCAGCTACTTTTAGCCTCTGGGCCTTTAGCCCCACAAGGCAAGGTACAACCCTTACTAGCTTGGCAAACCAGATGCCCGAACCAATGTAGGGGATAGGTGAGAGAGAAGATGGTGATAAGTGATAATTATGGAAGGAATGGATGATGACCTTTCATAATCCCACCCAGTGGCCACTCACTCCTAAGGGAACCAACTTGCTAGGGAATTATGTCATCCCCCCAGGTATGGACAAGTTAAAAGGCACAATGTCCAAGCAAACATCATGAACCAAAAGAGAATTAAATGCACATATTTAAATGCTTTAAGAATCAGAGTGACAAATACCATGATATCCAGACTCATTACCTCATGGAGCAAGACCCATTGTTACTTCAAAACCAAGCCGAGGGGATGGATGCTACTGATGTTGACATAATTGAGGCATTAAAGAAGAAGGATGGGCCCTCCAGGGCCAAGCTCAAGTCAAAATGGCTCTCGGTACTCCATGTTTAGGACATGTGGTTCTCGAGACATAATCTCCTTAGTTATCCCTAGGATAGGGGATAACATATGGCTCCAACTCGGGGACATTTGCTCACCGTAGAGCGCATGAGAACCTCATCATATCTGGTATGACATGTGACCTGCTAGATCTCAACAGAAACGATTAGTAATCATTTGGGGTGGTGATATCACCCTTGGCTCATATATGATAAAATGGAATACAAGTAAGCAATCATATGTACAAATGGAAATAGAATTACTCTAGCATGAAATGCAGATGATATATACAATGAATGCAAAATCCTTACCCACTTACCTCTACTTACTTGTTGGTTGAATGCTAGGTGTAGTCAAATAGCTAGTGAAACCATCCTAGCAATGTCTCATAACACCTGCCTCTGTGCTTCATCATAAAGAAAAACAATGACAAGTTAAGCACAAAAATAACATGGGTTAGAAAATGTATTGTATCATCGTTGATCGTAAAGTCTAGCTCATGGAGGCGGGAGCGAGGGGAAAAATTGTGCCAAGTCACACTGTCACTCTCAAGAAAATGCTCAATCCACCTCAGAAAGGGATCATAAAAAATAAAAGGTTCAAAAGACTGACTTAAAGAGTCTAAAGGTTGTCTACCTTGGATATTTTCACAATCTGAGGTCTGGGAAGGGACTAGCAAGGACCTAGAAGATGGCTAGCAAATTCTTAAGGGAAGGTTGAAAGACTGAGATGACGGACTTCTTCTTGAGGTATTCAACCTACCCTTGAATTATAGGCTTTTCCTCAGAGGAAACTTAAGATGAAGGACATGCTTCCCAACTACACCTTTAATGACATAGCAAGATAAAATAGTCTAAGGGAGTTGGAAAACATCGTCACAAGGATCCTTCTCTGGGCAAGCGACGTCCTCACTTCTATCAAGATATGAGCACAACGGTGGTTGATAACATTCTTCATGGAAAAAATCCAAGTGCTCAAAGGAATAATCATCAAAATCCTCAAGGTATGACCGAAAATCGCTAGGAGAATATAGCACCAGGTCATCCTTGGGTGTCTAAAAAAGTTTGTAATCATACCGTCGCCTTGTTTCCAAATGTCAAAATTAGTAACCTCATAATATAGTTGTAAATGAAACTTTTGGAAATGGCCCTCAATGTTGTAAATGGGATCCTCATTAGAACCAATCACATCCCACTTATGCCTTCCAACATGTATGAATTCATCAATATTATCAACAATGTCACTACCTTTGTCATAACATGAAAGATTTAATGAATCCAAGGGCTCCTCTTGTACTTCTTCTCTTTTCAAATCATAAAACAAAGCATCATCAAAATCTGGGAAAGGGAGGTAACTTACCGTGTTCACTTCTTGTTGTGCAAGAGCATCATCGGCTTGGATGACTTCATCACACGAAAGAGGGTCCAATACTTCACTAAGACTCATATCTTCGTCTTCATCGGAAAATGAAGGAGCTAACTCTTCCAATGGTTCATTTACTTCTTCACCTTCTGAATCATAGAACAAAGTGTTATCAATAAACTGGAAAGTAAAATGACTCACCTCACTCTCTTCATCTTGTGCAGAAGAGACAAGACCTTGGAGAGCATCATCGGACAGAGGAGCGGTTACTAGTGCTTCATCCTCATAATTCACTTCTCTAGTTAAATCTTCACTCCATTCTATCGAATCGTGGGAAATATATTGCTCCTCTTCAAGGGTTTGACAATTTTCTTCATAAATTTCTCCTTCTATATCAGAGGGTTCTTGGTATTGAGTAAGGTACACATCCCTGAGATCTCCCACTATTTCAATGGTGAATCCTTCATCCTCTAGGGCTATTGCGAGATTCTTAAGGGCATCTTCATATGTCAGGCATTGTAGTTTCACAAATTCAATAAACATACTAATGAGGTCTACAAAAGATGAAATACCCCTATCTTCACAACAACTATTAAACCAATATTGCAAAAAAGATGGCAGAGAAAGTATGAATAATTTTACCAGAACATCCTCCCCTCCCAATTCTATCTCGCTTATATACGTCAAGAATTCTACAATGTGAGTAATTGGGAGACCTCCAAATCTTGGAGAGTTGTTTAACCATTTTGTATCAAAATAATGCGGCTATCCTTGAAAACTTTTGAAATCAATAGTTGGATACACTTGTTCCCAGGGCGCCATGATCCCATAACTTGGAAATATCACATAATTGTGAGTAAGGTGGCACCTTGGAATATGTTAGTGGAGTCGCCAAATAATTTTCTTGAAACTATCAAAGGGATGAGGGGATCACACTTAGTGGAGTCGCCAGTTAAGATTTGTAAGATAAAGGCTTTTGAGGAAAGGCTTATCGAAAAGTGTTGTCTTTGCGGAAAATTGACTCAGTGTTCCCCGACAACGGCGCCAAAATGTTATCGCACAATTTGTTCTTACCCAAAATCCAAAAGGCAAATGGACAACAAATTGGCGTAACAGGGGGTTGTCCTATCACTGACACCTAAATAAGACACCTCTTTCTCTTTAGGGGTGAAAGCCCAGAGGAGACGTCCCCTGTGACCTAGGGGTTTGAGAAGGAAAAGGTAATGGTATCAAGAAAATTTCTTCCCCTCTCATAAGTCACACTGATCAGAAAGTCCCAAAGGTTTAATAAGATGAAGCAAAGGTTTTCTTAAGTGTACCTGCCCAGAACAAGACAACAAGAAAGCAATGTTTGCAAGTAACAATTGATATTAGTGCTTCATAAAACCTTGGAATTTCAATAAAAGCAATGAGTGGATATACAAGATGAAGCAAATAGAAATTTATAACAACAATGTATATATAATGATAGCTTCACAATCATGCCTTAAACAAGCTTAAAAAATTACCCAAAATGGTAACCTAGAATTAACAATATGCTAGCATTTGTCAAAAGCTAAGAAGGCAATGTAAAAAATCAACTTTAACACTTGCTTTTAGGAGCTTTTACTGCTGTAATATATGGTTGTAGCTTACTTTTGTAACAACAACAAGAATGTTAGTAAGTTAGTCTAATCTAGAGTTAGGAATAGTCAACAAAGAGCTTGAGGTAGATGGTTTGAGGGTTGTTTTCATCAATCAATCAAATGTAAGGTATAAACTAGTGACTTTAGCGTTAACGGAGTCACTTTTGCAGCAACAATATTGAAGGAAACAAATGATAATATGCGAACTAAATACAAGAGGGAGGATGGTTGAGGTGTTGGTAACCCAAGGCCTCAATCATCAAAACCTAGAAAGAAAAATGGCTACTAGGAAGTAGGTAACCCTAGGCCCTAGTGGTTTTCCTTCTTCTTTAGTTCATGCTTGAGATAAATAAAATCTTAATGAAGCAATGGTGTTAGAGTGCTACAAAGGTAGGGCTCTAGCTCATGCTTCAAAAGAGGTGTCTTTTAGCAAAATCAAGTAGGTGGATAGCTATTGAGAGAAGGACAATAGCATGTGCTTATTATCCTAGGGTTTCACACTAGCGATTTAATAATCTTAGTAAATGCAAAGTAAAAGATACCATAACCATTCAAAGAAAGAAGAATGGCATATTTTCACTTACATTCACCAAGAATAATCTAGTAACATGCCCTAGTTGAAGACTTTCCACCATGAAAATGCCAAAATACACCAAAAGAAGCCTCCTCCAAGAGTTGTGCACCACTTAATTTCAGTCGATAAGCCTTAAAGTGGCCGAATTTCAGACGTCACACTTGTGTGAGTGAAAGATGATGATAAAATTCAAGGGACTTTTCCCTTATTTATACAATTCAAATGACCTTTCATTACAAATTAGGTCAAAAAGGCCGACATGGCCAATTACATCAAAAATCTAGTTTTTAACATAAAAATGACAATTTAAACCCTAAAATGTCCAGAAGAGGTGACGACATGCCCTTCTAGGGTGGCGTTGGGTCTCATAAGTGAGACGTTGGCCTCTAGGAGAAAAACGTTAGGCCTTACAAGGCCTCCGGATCATGCCACAAGTGCCACTTGGCACACAACTGCCTCCATCATGTCCATCTGTCCCTGGGTGACGTGAAGGGTCACAAGGGTGACGCCATGGGCCTCCCAAGGCCAATGTTCAGGGGGGAAGGAAAGACCCCCCAGGGTCCAGGCCTGCCAAGGTGTCTCTGGTGGGATGTCCTCTTCTCTCTCCGATGCAAGCCTCTGGTATATGTATGCCTCAGGCCAGGGTCTCTACATCCATCTGGTGGGATTTTAGCCCTATGGAGGTTTGAGCTAATCATCTCCCCATATGTACCTCTATGTCGGGCGTGGTCCTGCAGAAGCAACAAGTACACCATCCATGGGCTCATAAGTCACAGGGATCATAGCAATGTCAATCACATCTAATAATCAAGTTACCCAAACATGTGCATAAAACCCCCCTTTTCCTAGACAAGTGCTCAAAGATGTTATGTTATTCTACAAGTCAGGTTTGGAGAGGGTTCCACGACGTTCTATTGCGCTAATTTTCCTTGGGTGTGGGGTGTTTCCAGGTGAACACCAATCTAGGTCATGTAAGTGCATGAGATGGTGTGGGGGATGTTTGGGCAAGGGGTGCAATGATGACAGGGAAATGTAGGTCTTACTTGTGGGTGCCTCTGAAGAGGGTGAGTTGCACCTTGTCATGGATGAAATTGTTTTCTATCCCATTCAATCCCTTTTTAGTCTTTGTTTTATTTCTTTTTCTTTCAAGAAAATAGCTAGGGGACACTGCCTTGGCGTGGTGACCAATGGTGACAACGTTACGCACAAGCATTTCACGGAGATGAGAAGGTTGGCTCGTGATGAGACCCCCTTTCTCTTGGATATGCCACCAAGAGCCACTACCCTGGTGTAGTGACCAAATGAATAGTGGTTTCATACCGCTACATGCCCATGGACATGATAGGTTGGCTTGTGATGAGACCCCCTATCCACCAACTAGGTCTTGAGTTTTATCTTTTTATGGGTCCCCCTTTTTCTTGTTTAGAATCCTTTTATTGCTTTCTCGAGGATCCTTGGGCGAAGCATCTCAAGTTTAGATCTTTGGCTTTTAACTTTTTCTAGCTACTTTTACCCTCTAGGCCTTTAGCCCCTTCTTCCCACAAGGCAAGGTACAACCCTTACTAGCTTGGAAAATCCAATGCTCGAACCAATGTAGAGGATAGATGAGAGGGAAGATGGTGAAAAGTGATAAGTATGGAAGGAATGGACGATGACCTTTCATAATCCCACCCAGTCTCAACTCAATCCTAAGGGAACCAACTTGCTAGGGCATTCTGTCATCCCCCCCCGGTATGGAGAAGTTAAAATGCATAATATCCAAGCAAACATCATGAAGCAAAAGAGAATTAAATGAACATATTCATATGCTTTGAGAATCAGAGTGACACATACCATGATACTCGAACTCATTACCTCATGGAGCAAGACCCACTGCTACTTCAGAACCAGGTCGTTGGGATATACGTTGTTGTTGCTGACATAATGGAGGAGTTGAACACAAAGGATGGTTCCTCGAGGGCCAGACTCAAGTCAATATGGCTCTCGGTACTCCATGTCTAGGACATGTGGGCCTCGAGACATAATCTCCTTAGTTATCGCTAGGATATGGGATAACATAACCAACTCCTCTCACAAGGTAAGA
>JASDQU010515284.1:18092-30804 GCA_032191745.1 Picea mariana | reverse complement strand
TTCTACATTTCTGCAACAAAATCTTCTGCTCCAACGCTTCTGATATCACTTTTTTCCAAGTCTCTCAACTTAGATACTCCTCTTGGTTGCATTCCATACAATATTTGTAATGGGATCTTTCCAGTGCTCCTATTTGGTGAGTCATTATATGCAAATTTTTCTGGTGGGAGAATCTGATCCCATTGGTTATGACGCTCAATGACCAAACTCCTCAATAAGTTTCCCAAACTTATGTTTACCACCTTAGTCTATCCATCTATCTGGGGGTGATAAGATGAGTTGAAGGATAAATATGTCCACAACTTCTTCCACAATGTTCTCGAGAAATGACCAACAAATTTAGTGTCTTTGTCTGAGACAATGCTCCTGGGTAGTCCATGAAGTCTCACAACTTCCTTGAAAAACAAATTTGCAACATGTGTTGCATCACTAGTCTTTTGGAATGGGATAAAGTGTGTCATCTTTGAAAATCTATCCACCACCATAAATACGGAATCGCGTTCTCTTTGCGTTCTTGGAAATCCTAACACAAAATTCATGCTTATTTCATCCCAAGGCCTCTCTGGTATTGGAAATGGTTGATACAATCCAATTTTCTGTCTTTTACCCTTTCCATGTTGGCAGATTCTACATTTTTTCACAAATTTTATCACTTTTGTTCTCCTGCATGGCCAATAGTATGAACTTCTCAATTGTGCAAATGTTTTATCATCACCAAAATGTTCATCCAATCCTCCACTATGATTTTATTTCAAAAGGTTTTCCCTCATTGAGTATTTTGGTTAGCACAACTGATTTCCTTTGAATATCAACCCCTCTTGAATCATATACTCTGTCCACTGGCGCATGTCTCTCAGTACAGGATTTGCACATGATTTGTATGCTTCCTTGAAATGTGGATCATCACAATACATATCCTTCAGGTGTTCAAACCCCAAGGTCTTCACCTAAAATTCCTGCAGATTCAAACATCTCCTACTCAATGCATCAACAACTTTGTTAGCATTCCTAGCAATATGTTTTATGAAAAAATTAAAATGCTGCATAAACTCAATCCACTTTGCATGCCTCTGATTCAATTTTTCGTATCTATTTATGAATTTTAAAGCTTGGTTGTCATTGTACAAGACAAATTCCTGTGGGACAAGGTAGTGCCTCCATTTCTTCAGGGCTTGAATTATGGCATAAAACTCCTTATCATATGTGGAGTATTTTATCTTAGTCTCATTCAGCTTCTCACTGAAATAGGCAACAAGCCTATTATCCTAGCTCAAAACTGCTCCAATTGCAACTCCACTTGCATCACATCTCACTTGAAATGTCTTTCCAAAATTTGGTAAGACCAGAATTGGGCGTTCTGTTATTTTCTCCTTCAGTATATTGAAGCTCCTCTCGGCCTCCTCTGTCCATTTAAAAAACTTGTGCCTCTTCTTCACTGTATCTATCATTGGTGCACAAATTCCACTGAAATATCTTATGAACTTCCTATAGAAACTTGCTAATCCATGGAATCTTCTTACCTCAAACATGATTCTTAGTGATGGCCAGTATTTGATTTCCTTCACCTTCTCTGGGTCCATCTTCATTTCATTTGAAGAGATCACAAAATCCAATTAAATGAGTTATATCTGCATAAAAGAGGACTTATTCATATTTATCAACAGCTTCTCCTATTGTAGTCTCCTCATTACTAGTGTCAGGTGTCTCAAATGCTCCTTTTTAGTCTTGCTAAAGATCAGTATATCATCCAAATATAAAACCACAAACTTGCCAATGAGATATTTCATTATTTCATTCATCAATATCATAAAAGTGCTTGGGGCATTTGTTAAGACAAACGGCATAAAAATCCACTCATACAAACCTTCATTTGTCTTAAAGGTTGTCTTCCACTCATCACCTTCTCTCATTCTTATATGGTGATATCCAGTTTTCAAATATATCTTAGAAAAGAAATTTTCTCCACTTAAACAGTCCATTAAATCATCCATTCTTGGCAAAGGGAATCTATACCAAATGGTGATCTTGTTAATGGATCTTGAGTCTATACACATTCTCCATCCTCCATCTTTCTTTGGGCTCAACACAGTTGACACTGCACATGGACTCAAGCTCTCTCCGACCAAACCCTTGTCTATGAATTCCTGGACTTGGTTCTTTACCTCCTCATTCTCTCAAGGTGTCAGTATGTATGTTGCTTTGTTTGGTAGACTTGTTCCTGGTGTCAAATCAATATGATGAATGATACTTCTGATGGGTGGAAATGAGTTAGGCAACTCATCCACCACTATGTCATCAAAATTATCCAACAATTCCCGAATTTCTTCAGGTAAATCATCCATCGAAGTACTCGCAAGGATAACTTTGGGTTTCCTCACCACAGCAAACTACATCTCCTATCATTTCTTGAATTCTTTCAATAGTTCCTTCTCGCTCATGAGAAGTATGCTTGTGTTGGCTTCCTCTTTCACTTTCTTCTCTTCTATTGGTAGCAACATGTTTGTCCTACCATTCTTATCCAAGGTGTATGTATTCTTCCTCCCATCATGAATGACATTCCTATCAAACTTCCATGGTCTTCCCAACAAAATATGACATACATCCATGGGAATTACATCACATAGAATTTCATCTTTCTATACTCCTATCTTAAATTCAACCAAGCATTGTTTAGTAACCATTACCTGGTGTCCTTTCTACAACCATGAGACTTTGTATGGATTTGGATGTGTAGTTGTATCCAACTCCAATTTCTCCACCATCTCTGTGGATACTAAGTTATCAGTGATCCCACTGTCAATGATCACCTTGCATACTCTGTCTTTAGTATTGCAAGTTGTCTTGAATAGACTGTTCCTCTGCACTGGCTTTTCAACTTATGCCTCTGATTTTAAGAGAACCTTTCTCAACATCAAGGATGTTCCATCCTTTGCTCCTTCTATTTCAATATTCCTTCTCTGTGATTATGAAATGTGAGCTTCACCTCATCCTTCTTTCTTTTTCTTGGGGCATTACCAAGACATGTGTCGTGTCTTTCCACATGCATAGTACCTTACTTCTTCTCCTCTGCTTCTTCCTCCTCCTCTAGAAGAACTTCTTCCACCAACCTGTCTTCCTCGAGAACTTCCTCCTCTTTCTGAGTGACTGTGTTGGTTCTCAATCTCATCTTTGGATTTGTGTGCCTTGTAATGGGAAACTCCCTTTCCTTTGTTCGGGGTTGGGCTTCTACCTCTGCCTCGCTAGTTTTGTTTTCTGGACAAATTCTCCTTTGCCTTCAGTGAAAACTAATAAGAATCCTCCATAGTCCTCACTGACATCATGTTGATCTCATCCTGGATTTCATACCTCAGGACATTTATATCCCTGGAAACTTTTCCTTCATCTTTCTCTCTTTGTCCAGTTCTGATGTTCATATTGTAGAACTCCTCTGTGTACTCTTTAACTGTCATACCCTTATGTCTCAAGTTCTGCAGCTTCCTAAACAAATTTATCTGATAATCTTTGGGCATGAATTTAGCCTTCATCTTGGCTACCATTATGTCCCAGATATTTATCTTATGTTTTCCCTTGCTTCTCCTCTCAGCCTGCAGTTCATCCCACCACAGCGATGCATGTCATTTTATCTTGGTGACAACATGTCTTACCCTTTTCTCCTCATCGACGTCTTCATAGTCAAAATATTTGTCCATGGATCTTATCCAATCCAGCAACTCTTCATCATCCAAATTGCCTCCATACATTGGGACCTCTATCTTGGCTCTAGCTCCCAATCTAACAACTTCTCTCAGCAAGCGTTCTTCGGAAACATTTTACCCTGCAGCTTCTTCGATTTCTACTTCTTCA
The DNA here is from genome assembly GCA_032191745.1 of Picea mariana. NCBI lineage: Eukaryota > Viridiplantae > Streptophyta > Pinopsida > Pinales > Pinaceae > Picea > Picea mariana. The sequence continues at coordinate 26,961 of JASDQU010515284.1, read as the reverse complement.
CTCTCTACATCGCTGATGTCTCCAGCATCATGTGCTCTCCTCTATTTTTCCTCCATCACCTCTAATCTTGCTAACTCGCAACAGCCTCATTTGGGTGTACAAAACCTCTATTTATCTCAGAGGGTCCTTAGAGTTCCCCCTGACTACTCGTCTACTCGAAAATGAAAACCTAACTGCTACCTAAGTTCAGTTACATTCAATACTCGGAGTGAAAACTCCCAGATCACTCATGATCATTCAGCTTCCAAGCGTTTGATCTTCTTATGTTTTTCAATCATCTCCAGAAAACTCGCAGTAACCTCCAGTGCTTAAGATTATGAAATTATTCCAATGCATTGAGTTGTCCTGCCATGCATGCTCCCTGACGATGCTCCTGCATCAAAAATTCATGTGCATATCTCTCTATAATTCATTTATATCATTTTGGATTTATAATGCATATTATATGAATTCTAGTGTGTCCCCTCCTTATAGCTTTATAATATTCAAATTAATTTTTTAGGCCTTTTATCTCCTTTTTGTAGTCTTGTATGTCATGGACCATTATAAGCACATTGAATTCTATAGGTTTGGCAGTGACCACTTTTGTAGAGGCTATATCCACATGGTGTATCGCATTCACATCCACATGATTTATTTCATTCACATCGAGAAAAGTATACTCAATGGTATCCACCTAAAATTGATCGACAATTATCTTCCTTTTCTTATGTGTTGATCAAACAATCCAATTTCTTCTAAAGAAAAATAACTCTAATCGAGCTGCTTCATATGTGGGATGATCTATATGCATGAACTACCATAAAATGTGACTTATGGGAGATGGAAATTCCCTTGTAGTTCTCATTCCGATGGAGGATGGCATTGTTGTGCTCATCAGAGTTGGAAATGGTTTACTTCCAACCCCAACTTCTCTATCTTTATCCTCAACCCTTTTCTTTTCTTATTATTAATCTTGATTTTCCTTCTACAGTGCTTATACTTCAAACCTTATCCTCTCTACCTCATCTTTGTGCTTCTTCTTCCTTCCTATGTACCTCCTTGTTAGTAGCTCAATATTTTTCTTTAGTTTCATTTCTCTTTTTCTCTGCTTCAACTTCAATTGCTCTATTTTGTGGTCATATTTAATTATCTTTTTCTTTGCCTCTTCTTCTGCTAATCATTTTTCTACTTCATCTTCTACCTTCTTCTTCAATGCCACATCTTCAATTCTCATTTTCCTCTTAGATTCAACTTCAATTGCTTGTTTCTTTGCTTCAACCTTATTTTTTTCTCTCTTCTATGCTTAACCTTCAATAACTTGTTTTACATGTGCTTTCACTTCTTCATATGAGAGTTCTCTCCCATTTTGTTATTCTTTTGCACATTCTTTATGGGATTAGAACCAAGTAATAGCCTCATAGGTTCAATGATTATTTTCCACTTTCCTTAGATCATTCATTTTAAACTTCTCCTCCTCAAATATATAGTCCTCCTTCCTCTTGAATTTCATTCTTTTAAAAATTGAGTAAGTTGGTCCATACAACCCTATGTAGAGAAGATAGGAGGGACATAATTTTTTCTGTAAAGGAGCTAGGGTGGATTTGAGACCATGAAGAGATATTTTATGTGCAACCTCTTAAATGAGTAATTGATTTCATACATGCATTGATCCAAAATGGACCCAGGAACCAAAATGGGTCCAGGAAGGCCTAAAAATCAAAGTTCTCGGAATCAGACGAAAATAGTTTCATTGTGTCTTTCTCGTCGCGTTGATTCTGACCATGTAATTTTTTCCTCAAACGGACATCGTATCCGAAATTTATCGCCTTCTGACCGAAATCCCAAACAGGCAAAAAGTCAACTAGTCAAAGTCAATGCTGACATCAGCAGGTACGACAGGTGACATCAAGATGATGTCATGATGACATCATCATGTTGATGTGGCACCACTAGGAGGTGACACATGTCACTCATTTTCATCACTTTCGATCTGAGTTGGCACTGTACGGATTTGACACGTGTCACTATATGGATGGCATGTGGCAGTCCTTACAGTGACGTGGCCCAATGATAGGTGGAAATATGGTTGTATGGATGAGAGCTGAGCATATGATAGGCTGACGTGGTAGGTGACTGTGCAGTATGTATGACATGTGGTAGGTACGGTAGTATGACACGTGGCAGGTACGACGGACATGTGGCAGGTAAGGCAGTGATGTGGCAATGTTGACTGAGCCATTGTGTCAGCAGTACAAGTCAATCCTAGGGTGACACATGGCCCAATCAAAGGTCACCAAGTGGAACCCTGGATTTTCCCAAGGTTGGTTGGGTAAAAATTTGTTATGGGCCAAGGGATTCGAACCCCAGACCTCACGGGCTTTAAAACATCTTCGTAACCTCAGGTGGATCGATTAGGCTACACGTGTTCCTTGGTCATGAAACGACACATATACTATATAAAGTGACGGTGGCATGTGATTTGGGGTAAGCCCCGGTTGGCGGGGGCCAGCCTCGACCTACCAGGGGATGGAGACCAGGGGCCAGCAATGATGTGTGCGCGTGGGGGATTAGGGTGAGGCCACGTGACCAAGGTCAGGGACTTAAGGGCTAAGACCAGCGCGCCAGCCATCCTAAGGCCACATGGAGGCACGCATGTGACCAGGGGCACGCATGAAGCGGTTTGCGCCCGATTTTGCCCAAATTATGGGTTTTAAACTATATATTATAGATTTTGTTGATTTTTCAGTTGTTTTTGGGAGATTTTGGGCATTATTGGAGGATCTGGAGCTCTTTTTGAGGCCAAATCTTGGGAGGGAGTTGGTAGGTTGTTGCCAACTTCAATCCTATATAAACCAGAGGTTCTTGAAAACCTTAGAGAGGTTCATAGAGGGAGAAATGCTGAGGAATTTGACAGTTAAATCCATTTTTATGCAGGGAAGCCATTGAGGAGAGAAACTTTGTGGACCATTTCTAGGAGCTTCATTCATCCATTTTCAGTGCCATCAGTTGTGTTGGGTTCTTTAGTTCTAGAAGAACACAGCCAGACTAGTTTGTAATCCATTTTCCACGTTTCATATGTACTTTTGAAGCTTTGAAGATAAATAAGAAAGCCTCACCCACTGAGACAAAGGCCCAAAGACGTAGGCGATATTGCCGAACTCCGTTAACAATTTTGTTGTTATCCTTTTTTGATTCTTTGTATTCATTTCCAGATCTTTATATATTCTTATGGCTGCTATGTTAAATATTTAAGTCTTCCTCTTTCTTCAATTCCTAAATGGTTAATGAACTCTTGCTTTAAAAACTCAACCCTGATCTTTAAAATATATTTTCAGATCAAGTGGTATCAGAGCTAGTTGACGGTTGGTTTTTGAGTTTGCATGATTTCCAAGGAAAAGATGAATCGTGGTGAAGGCGAACTTGTTGAAGAGAATATTGAGATTGGATCGAGAAAGAGAACTTCTCAAAGTGAGAAGATGACATCAGAAGAGGGACTTTCTCGTGACGAGAAAGAGTTTCAAAATACCTTATTTGCCATGTCAGAGATGGTGAAGGTTTTATTTGACGATTACTTGGAGCAGAAGAGACCGATTCTAAGTGAATCTGCAAAGGCCAAAAGTAAAGAAGGAGAGGATCCTCCTAAAACTCCTCATTCACCTCCTTATTCTCCATCCTTCTTCTTTTTCAAGTACAAGGTCAAAATTCACTGAAAGAAAACATTCTCATAAACATAAAAATGATATGCCCTTACTTAATCTTGATGTGAAGTTTGAATTACCCATGTATGATGGTGAAGTCAATGCAGAGAGGCTTGATAATTGGGTCAGACAGATGAAATTTTATCGCAGTGTGCAACAAATCAAGGATGAGGCAACTCAAATCAAATTGGCATCGCTTCAACTTGCAGGAACAACACTCATCTGGTGGCAAAGCAAGTTGCGAAATGGCACGCAACAAGTGGATAATGTATTTATGTCATGGCAAGTTTTTGTTTATGTACTTAGAAAACAATTCTATCCTTTGGGTTATAAAGAGAAGGCTTTAATTGAATGGCAATGTCTTAAACTAAGAACGGGACAAACCATGTAAGAATACACAGATGAATTTCATAAGATGGCATTAATGTTAGACATTCCATTACATACCCAAGAAACTCTTATGAAGTATATAGGAGGTTTACCTACACACATTCGTAACACTGTATTTATGTTTGGAACTACTAATCTTGATGAGGTTTATGTTCAAGCAACATACATTGAAGCAGGGAAAATAGGAGTTGGTGTATCAGGGGAATCATCTTCGAGAAAAGAGGACAAAAGAAAGTGGAATGGAAAGAAGGCAAATTCAGTGGCAAGAAGGGAAGAGAAGCTCTCTTACAAGCATTGCAAGAGAGAAGGGTGTGATGATGACCATTGCTGGCAATTGCATCCCGAGAAAAGACCAAAATGGTTCAAAGAGAGGAAAGGGAGGCAAACAATTGTAACAACAACACGGCCAACGGACTTGGGATCAGATTCGGGTGATGAGTCTAAAATCACAACAGTTGGTTTGACGGGTAAAATTGGTGATGGATATGATTCTAGAAGTAAATTGTTTCACATAAGGGTCATAATGAGGCATATTAAGGTTGACACATTGATAGATAATGGATCTCAATATAACTTGATTTCGGAAGAAGCGGTTAAACAATTGGGATTAAACACTCAAATGCATCATAAACCTTACTCACTTAAATGGATAAGCAAAAATCATAAATTGTACATAACTAAGAATGCACTTTAAAATTTGCAATTTCATCAAAATTTGTGGATGATGTAACGTGTGATGTGGTGCCACTAAATGAATGTGGAATGGTCTTAGGAAGTCCTTATTTGTATAATCGCAAAATAATCTTCTACAGGGAACATAATCAATATCACTTAATCAAAGAAAGTAAATAATATGGTGTACATGCTCATCACTTAAAATCAAATCAATCTCTTCAAACAATGGAACAATTAAGGGAAGCAGCTCATGCAAGCAACACACCTATAATTGTGCTAAATCAAGTAATTGATCTTAAGCAAGAACATGAGATGATTGTAGAATGGAATTTCAATCATACTTTTCTTCAAGATAAGCTAATGTTGTGCAAGTATTACAAACATATTATCTCATTTGCAGTTATATTTTTTATGTTATCATTGCTAATGTTGTCAACATGGATGATAGTGGCTTCAGTAAGATGTGACAGAGTACAAGTGGCTAACAATATGTTGTCATTTATAATGGTTGTTTTGCAATTGATCTTGATGAGACAGGTGCACAGGACAAAGTTTAAAGACATAGAACAAGTGGGGTGGCCTATCCCACACTTGATGACTAGTTAGTATCCTTTTGGAGGACCAAAAGGTCTTAGTGGGGAGGTGTGATCCAAAATGGATCCAAAAACCAAAATGGGTCCAGGAAGGCCTAAAAAGAAAAGTTCTCATAATCGGAAGAAAATAGTGGTGCTGCATCTGTCTCGTCGCGGTGATTCCGACCATATTTTTTTTCCTCAAACGGACATTGTATGCAAAAGTTATCACGTTATGACTGAAATCCCAAACATGCAAAAAGTCAACTGGTCAAAGTCAACCCTCACATCAGTAGGTACGATAGGTGATGTCAGCATGCATTAGTATGACATCATGATGACATCATCATGTTGACATGGTGTCACCACGAGGTGACACGTGTCACTCATTTTCGTCACTTTCGGGCCGAGTTGGAACTGTACAGATTTGACATGTGTCACCGTACGGATGACACGTGGCAATTCGTACAGTGACATGGCCCAATGATAGGTGGACATGTGGTTGTACGGAAGATATTTGGGTGTAAAATAGGTTGACTGGGCAGGTGATTGTGTAGTACGGATGACACATGGAAGGTACGACAGTACGACACATGGCAGGTATGGAGGACATGTGGCAGTGTTGATTGGGCCGATGCGTCAGCAGTACGAGCCAATCTTAGGGCGACATGTGGCCCAATCGAAGGGTGCCACATGGCACCCCAGATTTTCCCAAGGTTAGTTGGTTAAAATTTTGTTATGGGTCAGGGGATTCAAACCTCGAACCTCATGGGCTTTGCAACATCTTCGTAACCTCTGGCAAACTGACTGGACTACACATGTTCCTTGGTCATGAAACGATGCATATATTATATAAAGTGGCAGTCGCATGTGATTCAGGGTAAGCTCTGGTCAGTGGGGGCCAGTCCTGACCGACCAAGGGCTGGAGACTAGGGGCCAGCGACGATGTGTGTGCATGGGGGATTAGGGTGAGGCCACATGGCCAAGCCACATGACCAAGGGTCAGGACTTAAGGGCTAAGACCAGCACGCCAGCCAGCCTAAGGCCACATGGAGGCGCGCATGCGACCAGGGGCCCGCGTGAAGGGGGTTGCACCCAATTTTTCTCAAATTATGGGTTTTAAACTATATATTATAGATTTTGTTGATTTTTCAGTTGTTTTGGGGAGATTTTGGCCATTATTGGAGGATATGGAGCTCTTTTTGAGGCCAGATCTTGGGGGGAAGTTGGGAGGTTGTTTCCAAATTCAATACTATATAAACTAGAGGTTCTTGGAAGTCTTAGAGAGCTTTAGAGAAGGATAAATGCTAAGGAATTTGAAAGTCCAAGCCATTTTTATGCAGGGAAGCCATTGAGGAGAGCAACTTTGCGGGCCATTCCTGGGAGCTTTGTTCATCTGTTTTCAATGTCGTTAGTTGTGTTGGGTTCTTGAGGTCTAGAAAAACACAACCATACCAGTTTGTAATCCATTTACCACTTTTTATATGTACTTTTTAAGCTTTGAAGAGAAATAATAAAGCCTCACCCACTGAAACAAATGCCCAGAGACGTAGGCGATATTGTCGAACTTCGTTAACAATTTTGTTTTTATGGTTTGTTGATTCTTTATGTTCATTTCCATATCTGTATATATTCTTATGGCTACTATGTTAAATCTTTAATTCTTCCTTTTTCTTCAAATTCCTAAATGGTTAATGAACTCATGCTTTAAAAACTCAACCATAGTCTTTACAAGATCTTTTTGGATCACGCATAGGGAGGGTGTAAGGAGCCTTGATCACTCCATGTACTTTGATGTAAGCCAACTTCCCATCCATGTACCAATCCCCTATTTATGTCACGACTTCGAAAACTCCTTCTTATCACCTACAACATTTCTTGTAGAAATTTTTTTCATATATAAGAGAAAATAAATGATAACGTATCTTGGTATAGTTTTGCATGTACTTGTTCTCCCATGGGTCTTGACAATATACCTACCTTCATGGACAAGTAGCATTCCAACTCCATCTAATCTTGGTGAATGAATTGGAAACACATACAGTATCCAAAAGGCAGAGTAACATATAGAATTGTAGCTACATAGTAGGTGTGGAGTACTTGGATCTTTCCACTGTATCAATAATTGTGTATGATAGGATATCAATCTAACTAAAAATTGTCCTCTCCTTCAATATACTATATAAGGGAGGAATCTAAGACTACTTGAAATGTGTACCATGTTTATCTCCATATAATATATTTAATAGCATAATGTCATGTCTATAGGTCTCCCTTAAGTTTAAGAAATCATATATCCTTGTGTTTGGAGCTTTGAATTACCTGCAACTAGCCCACCACTTATTGATGATTTTTTGATAATATTTCATTCTAGAAAATTCTCCAACCATGCATTAGTCATGTATAGTTCACCTTTGGGATATTTATAGTATGTCTCCATGTTACTGGATTAAAATGAAGCTATGTACCTTCCTTCATCATTTGTTATTTTCTTTGTATAAATGTCGGTATGGTTGATTATCCAATCGAACATCTCAATGTAGGACATTATAGCTAGCATAGTAGATACAATGTGTAATTATGATCTACGAACATTCCAATAGGTGGTGGCATCTCATCCTTCCTCTTTAGTTGGATTAGTAGTTGTGGGAACTCCTATTTCATCCTTATAAGTTTCGAAATTTTCTCCATATTGTGGGGCATTTTGAAGGCATTTGAAGTTAGAAGTGTTTGAGTACATTGAGTGCATTGGTTGATTGGGTTAATTCTCCATGCCTATAGTTTCCATCTTAGCCTTCTTTGGTTTCTTAGAATTTAATTTTTTTGGAACCATATAGAAAGTTCCATGTTCCATCCATTTCAAATAACAAATCACATTAGTCAAGTTAGTTAGAAAATTACTTTGGAATCCAACTTGAAATCATGATTGTGTCAATCTCTTTTGGAGAGAAAATCCAATCATTCAAACTCCTAGCATTAGTCAGTTTTCTAGTGGGCATTACATGTTCAAAAATAGAGTTGCACCTAATTTGAGCAACGTATTCCTTCAAAATATTTAATAACCATAATTCTTGGTAAAGTTGGGAGGTGGATGGGAACTAACCTAGGCCTTTTTTAATATAGAAACACACCCATTGTTTATCAAGCTAGACATTTGAAATAACGAGGACATGTTTGCATGGGGAAAAGCAAGGATCAATCCCAACGGCAATAGAAAACCCATATTTCAAATATATACAAGAAATTAACCAAATTTCTATTCTAGACAACATTCGAAACTAGCACAATCCATAAACTCTTCAATCAAAATAAAAAATATCATTCCTGATGATGCCAATGTATGGCAACGAATATAACAAAAATTGAAACCAAGTATAACCTATACAACTTAAAATACTCCTATGAATTACATCAAGAATTTGAAATATAAGGCGTTGTCACAAGAGTTGGTTCTACGTTGTAATAGAGCCAAGCCTTAGCACATTTTAAATAAATAAAAAATTAATTTAACACTCGGAACTTGACTTGGGTTGTTGCAAGCCAATCCCCGAG
>JASDQU010515284.1:0-11536 GCA_032191745.1 Picea mariana | reverse complement strand
GGACTGGTTTGGATGGTGTGGAACGATATTGGTAGCGAACTTGAGGGGTACATTTCATACTCTTCCGGATGGTTTTGGGGTAAGGAAAGTAAACAAGATGCAATTTCATGACCTCATTATGTAATATCATGCTTGTGATTTCGGGCGTGTTGCATACTTCTTTCGGGTCTTCTCGTGAGTCTTTCCCCCATGCGTTTTAACGCTCGGACAAATGGTGCATGCTTGGTCTTCACGTGGATTCTTTTGTGAGTTGTATTGTGACTTGACATGTGTATGACATTTGGTGGATCGGTGGGAGATTTGGGAGATTTGGGCGTGAAGGGAAATGGACCCAACGATAAGGGTTTGGCTTACACTATAATTTTTCAAACTTTAAAATAAAATAAAATAATGATTTTTAAAATTATATAAAATAATTTTAAAATAAATAGTATATGGAAGGAACAAAACTTATAGTTGAGCGTATAACTTGACATCCTTCACAATGAAAGAATTGTAGGACATCCTTCACAATGAAAGAATTGTAGGACAAAACGGGAGACCTTGGGAAATTTATAAAGCTTTGAGATTTTGACGGTATGGAAACTCGACGAAAATGACTATACATAGAGGTTTTACTGCAGCGGAAAGGTTCGCGTCAGGTGGCACAAAGAATTAATGGTTACACAAGCTAACGCTAGGCGACAAAGTTCTAAGACTAAGTGATGCAACTGACCTAAATTTTGGCGAAAGACACTAAGTTCGAAAATTTTCAATCTCTGTTACAACATAGGCTCCATCTAGGGATGGTGCTTTCCTGTGAAACGCCAAAAATAGTAGACCACGTGTCTTCATCCAGTGGGTGACCTGCAATCATCCTTATCGAACTCTGAACCCTGTCACCTTACTTGCGCCTTTCTGAAACAAAACCGCTTAGCATTCATGGGCTATGGAGTCGTAATGCTTTAAAACCAAAACCAAAGTGCACTGGAAAAATACTGAAAACCATATTGTACTCTAATGCTCGAAGTCAAGCTTATTTATACACATTACCTACTCTAATTACAGAAAAATTCCCACTGAATCAAAAGATACAAAAATTCCAATGAAGCCAATCCAATAACTGTCTTCTTATTTGAAATATGCTCAGGCTTTCTTTGAGCAGGCTGAAGAAGGAAACTGTCAACTCCCATTTGACATACTGTTGATCATGAATATTCAAACTTTTCCTCGATTCATGTGACAAAATATCCACGACATAGCATACTCCTCCATAAAATGAATGTAAAAGATCAGCAAAAGGATCATGAAAAAATGCATGGTCCTGAGGTAAGTAATAAATTTCCTCAAGGATTTTTTGTTCCACATCATTGTGCTCAAAATCATCTAATCTGGTATGCTTGTGAAGATGGCTGAATTTCGGCTGAATACCATCCTTCCTCCATGAAGAACCTACAGCAAAATATTCAGGACTGTGTGGATGTTGCAGATCTGTGTAAGCAGGGGCTGCAACATAATTGTTCAAGACCAGATCTATCTCTTCTGCAGGTTGACCATGATGTTGAATATCCTCTTCTTTATCAGCCAACTCTTCTTCATACTGATTATCTTCATCAACTTGAGAAATTTCTGTTGTTTCTTCCTCCTCGTCAATAAGGTTTATTTGCTCGTTTTGTCTTATGAATTTTATATTACAGAAATCTTCAAAAAGTATTTCATTTGAATAGATTCTTTTATAGTGTTGATGAAAAAGTATGTGAAAATATTTCAATGAAAGAATACTGGAAAGAGATAAATCTTTATACCAGAGTCTAGCATCTCTTTCCAACGAAAACATAAACAGCTTCATGAGGACATCTTCATGATGTATATTTAATTCATCCATGAGCTTGTGGAATTCCAACAAGTCATGAGCGGGATTGTCATCCGCATATTCTCCAAATTTAGGAAGGAAATATTCCCAAACTTTAATGTCTGGAACAATGTTTGGAAAACCATAAACATATGTAAAGTCCAGAGGAGCAAACCTTGCAGCAATCCGAGCAGCAAACGAATCCGACATTTGAGACCAGTGGATTTGTCAGCGAAATCATGTAGAGTCTACGAACCAAGGAGTCGCCAGGTGAATGATCACAGCCAACTGGATGCCCATCCCTTGTGCACCATCAAGAGATAGATCTGAACTTTTTGTTGTATCCCAGGGAATATCACTTTGTTCCTCCGTCCCTAGCAACAGCGCCAGAAAATGTTATCGCAAGAGTTGGTTCTAGGCTGTAATAGAGCCAAGCCTTAGCACATTTTAAATAAAAAAAAATTAAGTTAACACTCGGAACTTGACTTGGGTTGTTGCAAGTCAATCCCTGAGGTAACCTAAAATCTCCTTTAGAGTGTGTTTCTGACCTAATACACTCGGAAAGGACTCTCTCAATAGCCAAAGGTTCTTTACTCAAATAATATTCAGTAATCACAGTAAAAAGTCCAGATTTCTTATAAGACAAGATATTTTGATAAGGTTGGTGGTCGCACTAATCCGAAAATGCCTATTGGGCAATGGATTCAAGTGAAGGCCAAAGAAAAGAGATAATAACAGTGATTGTGTTACTTGAGGGAAATGAGTCAAAGTAGGTCGATCCTTCAGCAATTAATAATCAAGATGTGATAGCAGAAAGAGGGAAAAATACCATCGTAGTGAAAGCACCTAATCAATGATGAATTTTCACTACAATTTTAGAAGAAAAAGACTGAAGGCTAATAGCTAAGTACATAGCATTGTTCTTGAGTAAATTCTGGTTAGCTATCATTTGAAACATAACATATGTCAACTATGTGTAACGAGCACACAAGGTGAATTCCAAACAAATTTAACTCAGTTGATAAAGAAAGAAATAGACAATGTGAATATAACAAAGCAGAGAAACACGTTGAAAGCGTCAACCGTGATGAATCTCATGTATCAAGTAAAACTTCTTTCATGCATTACTCCATTAAGGTCTTCAAAAGAAACTCTATTTTCAATAGAAGTCCCCTTCCAAAGAGGTTGAACCCCCTTTTTCCAATCACCAGCACAATATTAACGCTATAAATACGTTACATACTCCGTCTTTAAAAGAAATAATCTAAAGAAATCTCTATTCGTTGCAAGGAATATGGAAACAGTTCGCCCTCCTGGAATTTTTCAATTGTCAGATGCTCTGCCAGATTTTTTAAACTGATACTAATAACTTTGACAAGTAGTGTATGGATGGTCTCTTTGTATGGTTGAACTTTAATACAGAGTTCTCATCGCTTTACAAATCGTTTGGAGGTTATTATAACGAAAATGCCTACTGTAAAAAACAATAAATTCACTCGAATCTAATTGCAGCTTCGTAACTTCTGAAACGCAAATGATCACTATGTGCACCCATATATGAGTTCGACTGGCCCGGTGTTAGTTGTAATTATCGAAATAAGACTTTTTTGTGTTCCACAGAGGGATATGGACACTATTGAAGTGATGGCGTGACCTAGAAACAGCGACAGGGCATAAGAGAACATAGTCATTCATGTAATGGTTTCCTGCAAAGACTGGCATTTTGGAGAGGTTCACTCTTCAAAATAAACACATGTGCGTGTTGTGGCGATCGATTTATAAATTTGACAGTTCGACTGGTAAAGCTAATACTGGAAATGGCATTTGTTATACTCAGCGTTGTCTATGCTAAGATAGATGGTGCGTTTTTGGTCTTCATGTGGATTATGTCTTTGGATCTTGTGTGAGTCATAACATTTGGCGCAAGGTGACATTTGAACAACCGATTCATTTTTGCCATCTATAGCAGAACCTCATAGAAATTATAAGTGGCTTCTGGTGATGTTCGTATAATTTGAGTCACCTCATTGCTAAACTTGACGCGGTATTTTTCAAGACTGTAAGTTGCATGGTAACTTTCCTGTAGGAATTCATGTCGATTTATATTTTCCTTCAATATGGGAAGTCGTCTCTTGTCAATGGAATCATCAAATTCATGTTGGCCAAGTCCCTATTTCTCACATGCATCTAAAAATGTTGCCTCTGTAGAGCAGCTAAGTCGAATGGTATCCCTCACAAAATCATCAAGAATAGCCTCTTCTCTCGCTGGAAGAAAATAAATTATTGAAGGATCATCATCAACTTCGTCTGCTTTCTGAAAATTGTTAAAAGTGCTATATGTTGGTATAGACCAGGTATTGAAGGTGGCATCAACCTAAAATAAGGCTAGCGCCTATCCATGAAAATCAGCTTTTATCTCGCCCGAGTGTCGACTGTGATTTGAACCGTAGCATAAATAATGGCTTGTTGCGCTAGATTTAGCTTTTAACAAACCATAATCCAATCCTGAGCATGTCCATCATTATAATTTAGATATCGAATCTCTTTCCCTGACAGGCCGATTTGAAGTGAAGATCCAATCGATTACCAAAACGAGCGACGGACGAGAACTTTCTAGCGTCCAAATCCACTTCTTCGAATGATGCATATGACTGGAGACCTGATTTCGGGCTTTCGGGTTTGGGGGAAATGGAGAAGTGGTTGCTTTAAAACCCCACAGCCAAATCCCCGAAATAGAGCTTGGCTTTACATGTAATATCGTTCTTGTGATTTCGGACGTGTCACATACCTCTTTCGGGTCTTCGCGTGAGTCTTTCCCCCATGCATTTTAACGCTAGGACAAATGGTGCATGCTTGGTCTTCACGTGGATTCTTGTGTGAGTTGTCTTGTGACTTGACATGTGTATGACATTTGGTGGATAGCTGGGAGATTTGGGCGTGAAGGGAAATGGACCCAAGGATGCAAGGGTTTGGCTTAAACTATAATTTATCAAACTTTAAAATAAAATAAAATGTTAATTTTTAAAATTATATAAAATAATTTTAAAATAAATAATATATGGAAAGAACAAAACTTATAGTTGAACGTATAACTTGATATCCTTCACAATGAAAGAATTGTGAAGTAGGAAAAAACGGGAGACCTTGGGAAATTTTTAAAGCTTTGAGATTTTGACAGTATGGAAACTCGATGGAAATGGCGATAGATAGAGGTTTTACTGCAACGGCAAGGTTTGCTTCGTGTGGCACAAAGACTTAATGGTTATAAAATCTTATGCCAGGTGACAAAGTTCTAAGACTAAGTGACGCAACTGACCTAAATTTTGGCGAAAGACACTAAGTTCAGAAATTTTCAATATTTGTTACAACATAGGCTCCATCTAGGGATGGTGTTTTCCTGTAAAGCGCCAAGAACAATAGACCATGTGCCTTCATCCATTGGGTGACCTGCAATCATCCTTATCGAACTCTGAACCCTGTCACCTTACTTGCGCCTTTCCGAAACAAAACCGCTTAGCATTCATGGTCTATGGAGTCGTAATGCTTTAAAACCAAAACCAAAGTGAACTAGAAACATACTGAAAACCATGTTGTACTCTAATGCTCGAAGTCAAGCTTATTTATATACATTACCTACTCTAATTACTGAAAAATCCTCACTGAATCAAAAGATACAAAAATGCCACTGAAACCAATCCAATAACTGTCTGTTTATTTGAAATATGCTCACGCTTTCTTTGAGCAGGTTGAAGAAGAAAATTGTCAACTCCCATCTGACATACTGTTGATCATGAATATTCAAATTTTTCCTCGATTCCTGTGACAAAATATCCACGACATAGCATACTCCTCCATAAAATGAATGTAAAAGATCAGCAAAAGGATCATGAAAAAATACATGGTCCTGAGGTAAGTAATAAATTTCCTCAAGGATTCTTTGTTCCACATCATTGTGCTCAAAATCATCTGATCTGGTATGCTCGTGAAGATGGTTGAATTCCAACTGAATACCATCCTTCCTCCATGAAGAACCTACAGCAAAATATTCAAGACTGTGTGGATGTTGGAGATCTTTGTAAGCAGGGGCTACAACATAATTGTTCAAGACCAGATCTATCTCTTCTACAGGTTGACCATGATGTTGAATATCCTCTTCTTTATCAGCCAACTCTTCTTCATACATATTATCTTCATCAACTTGAGAAATTCCTGTTATTTCTTCCTCCTCGTCAATAAGGTTCGATTGCTCGTTTTGTCTTATGAATTTTATATTACAACAATCTTCAAAAATTATTTTGGCTGAATAGATTCTTCTACAGTGTTGATGAAAAAGTATGTGAAAATATTTCCATGAAGGATTACTGGAAAGATGTAAATATTTATACCATAGTCTAGCATCTCTTTCCAACAAAAACATAAACAGATTCGTGAGGACATCTTCATGATGTATATTTAATTCATCCATGAGCTTGCGGAATTCCAACAAGTGATGAGCGAGATTGGCGTCCGCATATTCTCCAAATTTAGGAAGGACATCTTCCCAAACTTTAATGTCTGGAACAGTGTTTGGAAAACCATAAACATTTGTAAAGTCCAGAGGAGCAAACCTTGCAAGAATCCGAGTAGCGAACGAATCCGACATTTGAGACCAGTGGAGTTGCCAGCGAAATCATGTAGAGTCTACGAACCAAGGAGTCGCCAGCGAAATCATGTAGAGTCTACGAACCAAGGAGTCATCGGGGGAATGATCACAGCCAACTGAATGCCCATCCCATGTTCACCATCAAGAGATAGATATGAACTTTTTGTCATATCCCAGGGAAGATCACTTCGTTCCTCCCTCCCCGGTAACGGCACCAGAAAATGTTGTCGCAAGAGTTGGTTCTAGGCTATAATAGAGCCAAACCTTAACACATTTTAAATAAATAAAAAATCAAGTTAACACTCGGAACTTGACTTGGGTTGTTGCAAGACAATCCCCGAGGTAACCTAAAATCTCCTTTAGAGTGTGTTTATGACCTAATACACTCAGAAAGGGCTCTCTCAATAGCCAAAGGTTGTTTACTCAAATAATGTTCAGTAATCACAGTAAGAACGCCAGATTTCTTATAAGACAAGATATTTTGTTAAGGTTGGTGGTCGCACTAATTCGAAAAGGCATATTGTGCAATGGAGTCAAGTGAAGGCCAAAGAAAAGAGATAATAACAGTGATTGTGTTACTTGAGGGAAATGAGGCAAAGTAGGTCGATCCTTCAGTAATTAATAATCAAGATGTGATAGTAGAAAGAGGGAAAAATACCATCGTAGTGAAAGCACTTAATCAATGATGAATTTTCACTACAATTTTAAAAGAAAAAGACTGAAGGTTAATAGCTAAGTACATAGCATTGTTCTTGAGTGAATTCTGGTTAGCTACCATTTGAAACATAACATATGTCAACTATGTGTAAGGAGCATGCAAGGTGAATTCCAAACAAATTTAACTCAGTTGATAAAGAAAGAAATAGACAATGTGAATATAACAAAGCAGAGAAACATGCTGGTTAACCGTGATGAATCTCATGTATCAAGTAAAACTTCTCTCATGCATTACTCCATTAAGGTATTCAAAAGAAACTTTGTTTTCAATAGAAGCCCCCCTCCAAAGAGGTTGAACCCCCTTTTTCCAATCACCAGCACAATATTAACACTATAAAATCGTTACATACTCCGTCTTTACAAGAAATAATCTAAAGAAATCTCTATTCGTTGCGAGGAATATGGAAACAGTTCACCTTCCTGGAATTTTTCAACTGTCAGATGCTCTGTCGGCTTTTTTAAACTGATACTAATAACTTTGACAAGTAGCGTATGGATGGTCTCTTTTTATGGTTGAACTTTAATGCAAAGTTTTCATCACTTTACAAATCGTTTGGAGATTATTATAACGGAAATGCCTACTGTAAAAAACAATAAATTCACTCGAATCCAATTGCAGCTTCGTAACTTCTACAACGCAAATGATCATTGTGGGCACCCATATATGAGTTCGACTGGCTTGGCGTTAATTGTAATTATCGAAATAAGACTTTTTCGTGTTCCACAGAGGGATATGGACACTACTGAAGTGAAGGTGTGACCTAGAACCAGCAACAGGGCGTAAGAGAACACAGTCATTCATGTAATGGTTTCCTGCAAAGAATGGCATTTTGGAGAGGTTCACTCTTCAAAATAATCACTTGTGCATGTTGTGGCGATCGATTTATGATTTGACAGTTCGAATGGTAAAGTTAATTCTGGAAATGGAATCTATTATACTCAGCGTTGTCTATGCTCGGACAGATGGTACGTTTATGGTCTTCACGTGGATTCTATATTTGGATCTTGTGTGAGTCATAACATTTGGTGCAAGGTGACATTTGAACAACCGATTCATTTTCACCATCTATAGAAGAACCTCATAGAAATTCTAAGTGGCTTCTGGTTGTTAAATATAATGTAACCTCAACAGTGTGACTGTACACTGCCAGCTGTACTGGACAGTTGTACTTTCTATTTTTGTCTTTCTTGAGCACATTTAGCTCAGCCATCTCCCATTGCAT
Source organism: Picea mariana (assembly GCA_032191745.1). Classification (NCBI taxonomy): domain Eukaryota; kingdom Viridiplantae; phylum Streptophyta; class Pinopsida; order Pinales; family Pinaceae; genus Picea; species Picea mariana. Next base: position 3,123 of record JASDQU010515284.1, on the reverse strand, counting down.
TGTAACAGCTACACAACTTCTTCATACATTTCAATATACTGTTCTATTCTTTCCTCTCTGCATTTCTCTTTACTTCACAATTTATCATGGTGTCAGAGCTTCAGCAGTAAGCCTCTTCACACAGTCCGGAGAGCAACACGATCCTCACAGTGCAGAGCTTCACGGATCTTGAGAGCACGTGACACAGACTCCTTCACAAGGTTTGGAGAGCCATCCGTCATACTCTCGAAAGAAACTCGCAGGAAAACTCCATGAGGAAGCAGACCGTCTTACATTCAGAAGATCAACGTAGGAAGCTTGCAGAGGAAGCAGAGCATACAACGCTCGAAAGATCGAAGAAGAAGAGAATGCAGAAGAAGAAACTTTAAAGATTCTTGTAATCTTTTCAAGAAATGTCAAAGATTGACAAAGAAGAGCTGCAGAACGGAATATCATTTAAAGAACTCGAAGAATTTGTTCAAAATCATTAAAGATTGCTGCAGAAGGCAACATCGTTTAAATTTTTTTTGAAATTAGCTCAAATCTGTCAAAGATTGTAGCAGAGAATGAAGAATTCGTGTATTTCTTTCAAACCTTTGAAAGATTCGCGAATCTTTCTTCCACAGGAGTAAAGAACGTGTCTCAGGTGCAAAGAATATTCATTGAGGCCGTAAGATTCATCCTGCGAACGGATCCAGAGAGGGAAACCAGTTCAGAAGGGACGAAGAAAGAGCGGAAAAGGTGAAAGAATTTCAGCCGTTAGATCTTGCGCAAAGGACCGACAGTCGTTGAATCAGCAAGAAGGTGCACGAGGTTTAGTCCTCTGCAGCACCAAGGAGAAATTTTTGACTTGTGAAGTCGCGAAATCCCGACATCATCTGGACCTTCCATCAAGAGACAGGTGGCGAGATCTTGGCACTTCGTGACTCGCAAGGTGTAAGGTCAGAAGACTGTCGTGAGAATTCACGAATCACGAAATCACAAGTCATTATGGATCGTTGATCGAGAAAGATCATGAGCCGTTGATCTTATCTCATCGCAAAATCGGTAATCGTGAGTTGGACGAGCAAATGATTTCACTCCAAAACTCCGATACGCAATATCGCGAAATCCCGAGAGGACTTGTCAGTCGTCCATCTCAAAGGACAGGTGGCCGCAGATCAAAGCATCGTCACATCGGCATTTCATAGTTCGCGGTTTTGAAAGACTGTCGCAACAAGACTTCGAAACTCGCAAAATCGCGATATGCGAAATAGCGATAGATTCTTAGCCGTCCACTTGTTCGGACACGTGGCGAACATCGAGGAAACACTCGGCGTTTCGGCATCCGGGGTTTCAAGTTGACAGAACTTTTGGAGTCGCAAGTCGCGAAATCACGAAATGACAAGGACCATCCATCGTAAAGGGACGCGTGTCGTAAATCCGAAGACTCGAGAAAAGTCCCGAAAATAAAGAGCCATCGACATTTCAGTAATCGTCATTTCGGGATTCGAGAGACCAAGAGGTTGCGCGTTTAAGTCACGAAATCGCGATACGCAAATCTCCGACATAATCTGGGTCGTTGACCTCAAATCGACGAGGACCGTTGATCTTTGAAATCATTTCGCCATTTCGGCAACTCGGAGATCGGGGAAATGAGGAGGAAGAGCTCGTCATCAGAACTCGCGAAGTCCCGATTCGTGATATCCCAATAAGATCTGGACCGTCAGATCACTGCACGATCTGGACCATTGAAAAGTCCAAAGGCGAATTTTTGCGTTTCGGCATTTTGAAAGGCAAAAATGGGAACAACTCGTAGCGCTTTAAAAGTAAGGCGCGTGGTCACATTGCAAGAAGACTCAGGGCCAATTCAAGCTCGATAAGCTCCCTTCGGCCATCGGCGATCAGAGGTAAATACGAAATTTTCCTCTGTACTTCTACAATTTTTTTTAAAAAAATTAAAAAATCATGGCGTCGTCTAGCAATTTAGGACCAACTCAGGGTCCGATTCTACTGGGGAAGAACTATGAGTTTTGGTCTCTACGAATGAGAACGTTCTTACAAGCACAAGAATGTTGGGAACCATTGGATCTTGGATATGTGGAACCGGATCCAGTCGTCCTCGCTACCATGACAAATGCGCAGAGAATTGCTCAGGCAACTCTGAGGACCAAAGAAAATAAAGTGAAATTATGGATTCAAAATTCTGTGGATGATTCGATTTTCTCAAAAATCACAGGCACTGGTACTTCAAAATAGGCCTGGGACATCCTTAAATATTCCTACCAAGGAAATGACAGGGTCAAAACAGTGAAACTGCAGACCTTGTGGACGCAATTCGAGACTCTAAGGATGACAGAGTCCGAAACTGTGGATCAGTTCATGACCAGAGTCATGGGAATCGTGAACCAGATCAGACTGATTGGTGAAACCATCACTGATCAATGAATTGTTGAGAAAATCCTTAGAAGTTTACCCAAGAAATTTGAAATGGTTGTAACAACAATCCTTGAATCCAAGGATCTGTCAAGATTTTCAACAGATGAATTAATTGGTTCTCTGGTGACACATGAGACCAGACTGCATCTTACAGATGAGTCAATCTCCAATGCTTTCAAAACTCAATTCTCCTTCAGCAGAGGGAGAGGCAGAGGAAAAATCAGAGGTTACCAAGGAAGAGGGAGCAATCAAAATAACTCTCATTCCACTGGAGGTAACAGACAACAGTATCTGAATCTAAATTTCCAAGGCCAGAGACAACAGCAACAAAATCAACATCAGAATTTCCAGCCTCAAAGAGGCAGAGGGAGAAGATCAAATGACAAATCAAGCATCCAATGCTATTACTGCAAAAATTATGGGCACTGTGAATCTGAATGCAGGAAGAAGCAAGCAGATTAGCTCTCATGCAGAGCACATGTGTCAAATCACACGGGAGAAAACTCAGGAGGTATGTTTCTCTCATGTCACAAGACTGAACAACAACCTAAAGATCTTTGGTTGCTGAACAGTGGATGAAGCAATCACATGACAGGTAACAAAGAATTACTTTCATGCATTGATTCATCAATATCATCTGATATTACACTTGGAAATGATTATTTAGTCAAGGTTCAAGTAAAAAGAACTGTTCCTATTCTTACTAAACAGAATGTAAAGAAAGAC